>SNQJ01S0039040.1:52943-76369 GCA_010110895.2 Picea sitchensis | reverse complement strand
GACCTCTTCTACATGTGGCCATAAGCTTCCCTGAGCTTCTCTTTGGAAAAAACACCTGTAAAAGTCCTCAACAGCCTCTGAAACCTGTCCCAATGTGTTCATAGCATATCAATTAGCCAAAAATGATTATTCAATCACAGAAAGAAAACATAGGCTCACCAAACCATGTCCTCGATCAATGAGGGCTTCAAGCTCCCTGGAGCTTGCTGAAACTTCAATGGTGAAAAACTTGCAGAATAAGTCTTCAAATGGCCTTGAAAACAGCACCAATGGATCCAGCACGTCCCAAAACCCCTAGCTGGGCTTTTACGGCACCTCAATCGGCCAAAAACTGAGAAAGTTAGACCTCCTCCATGATCCTCCTTCTACTTTGCTGGAACTGGTTCTACAGAACGCACCTCTGTGTGCATGAACCTAGAACACGCTCCAAAACGCACGTTAAAACCTGGCACCAAGCGGTTCTGAATAACCATGCAAACTGTAGGACGGTTAGGGCGCCTTCAGCCCCCAACCACCTAGCACTAAGGCACATGGGTCATATGACCTCGGGCTATAATAAAAAGGGCCAACGGTTTTAAAACTGTGCCAACTTCCCGCTCTGTCATGGGCATATGGGTCATGCCATAAGACCAAGGCTTATAAACCCGCGCTCCAGTTATGGTCGTATGGTACATGGTTATATGACCGTTGGCTAACAGTCATAACCAACTCCCGCGCACATATTAAAACCATAATATAACCGTTCAAACCTTGTTACAAAACGCGCGCAATCCGTGCTTCCGGTTCCGCCGTGTGGTCACATGCCAATGCAAATAAATCGAGGGCTTACATTTCAATTCCCGCACACATAGATTATAACCACGCCACATTTAAATATATGGTTACAAATTATATCCGCGCGCAAACATTATTGTAACATGGTTATATGGAATACAATGCAACCGTGGGTCGGGGCTAAGCCCGGGCCCGACCCCCCGCCAACATAACATTAAAGTAAACTTAAATAATGTTAAATGCATGTACATAAAAAGCATTAAAGTGTGGTGTAGTGGTCGGGCTAATAATGTTAAATCGTTGCCGGTGGAAAGAGGTCCGAGGGTCGAACCCCACGGACCCACAAATATTTTAATAAACCAAACAATCAACCCATAGCCAATAAGCAGGTGCCACGTGGCAGCCCTTAATTGGGCCACACTAACCAGTAAATGCTTGCCACATCAGCATTGTACTGTCATCGTACGGACTGTACGTCCTGCCACGTCACCACTGTACGGACAGGTACAGTCAGCATAAAAAAATTTACCTGTTTGGCTCGACGAACAGATCGCAATAACTTCTCCATACGGACTCCGTTTGCGAAAGTAAATATACCACCGGAATCAGGAAGATGAGATGGACACAATGGCACCATTTTCATCTCATTCCGAACACTTTGAAAATTGAGCAAAATTTTGCCCCTTGGTCCAGATTTTGATCAAGCAGCCACAAGGGTTCGAGGTACATGACAAGGAGGCACATGTGTGCATATTGAAGAAGGATTTATATGGATTAAAGAAGGCACCCAGAGCATGGTATGGCATGATCGATAGTTTTATGACGAGCTTAGGATTTACAAAGAGCATTGCAGATCCTAACCTTTACTTTAAGGTTGTGGATGATGGTCCAGTAATAATATTGTTGCATGTGGATGACATGTTTCTAACAGGTGTGGAAAATCCCATCTTAGAGTGTAAGAGAAAAATGGTGGTTGAGTTTGAGATGAAATATCTTGGGATGATGCATTACTTTTTGGGTCTCGAGGTATGGCAGAGACAAGATGAGATCTTTCTGAATCAAGGGAAGTATGCAATGGAAATCCTGAAGAGGTTCAGGATGTTTGATTGCAAGGCAATGGCTACACCTATGGTATCAAATCTAAAGTTGTTGTAGGATACAAATTCAAATACTATGGATGTTACTTTATACAGGAAGATAGTGGGTTCATTCATGTACTTGATGAACATGAGACCGGATATATGTTTTGTTGTCAACACCTTGAGTTAGTATATGGAGCATCCCAGGAAGGTTCATTTGGTTGCAGCAGAACATGTGATAAGGTACCTTAAGGGTACATTGGATTATGGTCTCAGGTATGTGACATGCCATGAGTTCAGGTTATATGGATATTCGGATTCATAATGGGCTGACAATATTCTTGATCGAAAGAGTACTTCAACATATTGCTTCAGTCTAGGATCCAGTATGGTTTCGTGGAGTAGCAGGAAGCAGTCATGTGTAGCACTCAATACGGCTGAGGCTAAATATGTGGCAGCATGTGCAACATGTAGAGAAGCAGTGTGGCTTTGGAAGTTTTTGTTTAGGTTATTTTGTCTCAAAATAGAGGCGACCTACATTTGGTGTGACAACCAGAGTTGCATGAAGTTGTCTGAGAATCTGGTGTTCCATGACAGTCTGAAGCATATCGAGATCAAATATCACTATATCATGGATATGGTGTAGAGGGGAGTAGTGAGGCTCTAGTACGTGACTACCAAGGAGCGGGTTGCAGACATGTTGACCAAGCCACTGTCGAGGACAAAGTTCGATCATTTCAGGGACAAGCTTGGCATGGTCCCTCTTCAGAGGGAGTGACAAGGTACAAATGCATTGCAGGGTAGTGGATGTCCTTAGGACATGTTGTAGCTATTTTAGAGCTACCCACAGGCCTTGGATGCATTGGTTATGAAGTCACAAGGGTGCACATGATGAGGTACATATGCATTGCGGGGTAGTGGATGTCATGGTGACATGTTGAAGCTATTTGAGATCTACCCACGGGCCTTGGATGCGTTGGATGTGAATTTATATTGTACTATGGATATCCGATGATGTATAGATTCATATGTTCAACAATCAATGGTCATGAGCTCTTGTGGCAACAAAGAATACCTTCCTAGTTAAGAGGGAGTGTTGATATTTTGATGAAACTACGGAAGATATTCATTTGTATTATATTGGTCAAACCTCTGGAAGGTTATTGTAATCTTATTGTATAAATCGGCTCAAAATAAATTATTATTTTATTGTTATCCTTATTGTAAAAGTCAAAATGACCCCTCTTAGGGTTACATCTTTTCGGGAGTCAAGTTATGTGTATAAATAGAGGCCGAGTTCCTATCATTTGTACACACACACAACTCACCTTCTCTTGTGTATTTGGAGAATAGAAAAGGAGGTCTAGTGTGGGAGGTCTTGGTTTCTTGGTCTTTGGTACCTTGGTCTTGATCAATTTATGGAGAGCTATAACATGACATTGTACTAGTTGAAGGAATCTATACTGAAGAATTGGTTGTTGGGTTTTCTCCCCCATGAGGGTTTCCCGAGATATATCTTGTTTTCTGTGATTGCTTATCTTTCAATGATCCTATTACATGAAATTGTTAAGAATGTTAAAGAAGATAATTGTAACTTCTAAAATTATAACATTAGAAGCACAGTTTGAGCTCCTTCATTACACATCGAACGATGATAATGACTGTAAGATAATAGATTTATCGTGTACTATTTCCTTTGACTTAGATGTAGATACTAACATTTGGACTCTTTTTTTTATGGTTCCAAATCATATGAAGGAGCTCGAGAAGGTTGTACTATTATTGAACCACACAAGAAAAAGAATTTGATTTCCTTTCTATTGGAGTTTGAGTGCACAAATAATATGGTCAAGTATGAGGCTTTGATTTTAAAGGTTTGCAAAAAGCTATCAATCTAAAGGTGAAATTCTTAAAGTTTTTTTGCGACTCTGAAATTATTGTCAAGCTGGTCAAAAAATACATACATTGTATGTGTCCCCATCTAAAAGGTTATCAATTAGAGGCTTGGAAGATGATTAATAATTTCATTGCATTCAATATCACTTCTATACCTCATTTGCAAAATGAAGTTGTTGATATGTTCAATAATGTTGCTTCAATATTTTCTCCTTTGAATGATGGATTTTTCGTTGAATTGATTTTCAGGCCTTCAATCCCAGAAAATATAACCAACTGGAGGGTATTCAATGATGATGAACATATTATTGAATTCCTCATCAATGTAACTAAATTTAAGGAAGCTATTATAGATGATGAGGAACACAAAAGAGATTTGTAAAACTATAGGGATGCCATGGGAAACCCCAAAAGTAAGTTAATGCCCAAAGGATTTTTGGGCCCATACAAGCAAGGTTTTGGAAAACCGTAAATTTGGAGACATGCAAACCTTCTATGACACGTGAGTTATTCATTCTGGGTACTAAGGAGAACCCCAAACACATCAATTTGGGGGGCTATTTTTCAAAAGAAGAAAAGTGGGCATACATTCAATTGTTCAAGCAATGTAAGGATGTCTTCACATGGACTTATTACAATTTAAAGACTTATGATACAAAGATCATACAACATGTCATCCCACTAAAAGAAGATGCCAAGCCCTTTTATAAGAAGTTACAGAAATTGTATCCAATTCTTGAGCCATTTATATAGAAAGAGCTAAAGAAACTATTAGATGCCAAGATCATCTTTAAAATTTTCATGTCTCCTTGGGCAACAAATTCAGTACCCGTCAGAACAAAATCTAGGGACATCAAGAAATGCATAGATTTCCAAATTCTTAATCAATAATCTAACATAGATAACTAGCATGTTCCTATAATGGAATAGATCTTACAACTCGTCTCTAGTGCCAAAAGGTTGTCATTATTAGATGGGTTTTATGGCTACAATCAATTTTTGGTATCCCAATCTAATCGATTGAAGACCACCTTCATATGAAGAGGGGACATATGCATACAATAGGATTCCATTTGGACTAATAAATGTAGGTGCAATGTTCTAGGATGCAATGGACATAGCCTTCGGAGGGTTAATTGGTCAAAGTGTCGCGTTCTATCTTGGAGACATAATTGTTTATTCTAAGAATATCATAGATCACTTACAACACCTGAAATAGATTTTTGAAAGATGTCAGAAGTATGGTATTTCTCGAAATCCCAAGAAGATCATCTTTGTCGTTTCAAAGGGGAAAATATTTGAGCACATCATGTCAAAGGACGGGATATAGGTAGATATTGAATGAACCAAAGATGTAATGCAGATTCCCATGCCAAACAACAAGATTCCTATGTAGTATTGTTTCTTTAGAAAGATAAATTTTGTACACATGTTCATGGTTGACTTCACTGAAATTGTCAAACCTCTACAACAAATGATTAAGAAAGACTCCTAGTTCAAGTGGACCTATGTTGAGAAAGTGGATTTCAACAAAGTCAAGGCCGCCATAGATACAATGCCAACATTAGACAACTTAGATTTCAACAAATATTTTGTAACTTTATACATTCACATGCGATCATTCGCTTACAACAATGCTCACCCAATTAAAGGGTGAGCAAGGGAATGAGTGTCAAATTTCATTCATGAGAACCGGTCTATAAGGGGTGGCACTTAAGTACCTAACAATGCATTTGCTATTTATAAAGTCATCAAATAGTTCAAGCCCTATATTTTGGAAGAACCACAAAAAGGTAATAGTACTCCACCTAGCTATGAAGTCATTGTTCATGCACAAATAACTTGGGGAGGGAAGAGGAAATTGGATGACAACCATCCATGAATATGATTTATAGTTCAAACTTGCTACCATAGTCAGAGGTCAAAGTCTATGTAGGCTAGCGAAAAAAACATTAGACCCAAAAATTCATCAAAAGAAGGTTGGGAAAATGAGATACCACTCTACAAAGACTCTTGGTATAGCTAGTTGAAACAATATCTATAACAAGGAACAATATCTATAGAAGAGAGAACTAAGGATTAGGTCATCCCAGTACCAACTAATCAATGGCCTCCTCTTTTGACAAATTTAAGATGGTGTATTTCTCATATGTCTTGAGAAACATTGTGCGGGCAAAGTCCTCACAGAATTACATGATGGTTTAGTTGGAGGAAATTTTGTTGGTGAAACAAAAACTCACAAGATATTGAGAGTTGGTTATTACTAGATAATGGTCTTCAAAGATGCGCAAGCATACATCAAAAAATAGAAGATATGTCAAAAGTGTGTTGCAAGGGAGTATAAACATAATGTTCCTCTATAACCTATGATAATTGAAGAATCTTTTGAGAAATCGGGGATTGGATATCATTTGTGAAATCAACCCAAACTCCTCTAGGAAACACAAGTACATCCTAACTACTATAGACTATTTTACATAATTGATTGAAGTTGTACTACTGGCTAAGGTAAATGAGGAAGCAATCATCGAATTCTTACAGAACCATTTGATCAGTAAGTTTGGCATGCCATCAACGCTTGTTTTTTATAATGCTACTTATTTTTCTTCTTTGAAGTTAACTAAGTTTTCTTTAGACAAGGGGATTATCGTGTGATACTCTTATAACTATTACCCCCAAGGTAATGGTGCAATGGAATCAACCAATAAAAACTTGATCCACATTCTAAATAGAACTGTATTTGACCACTAGGGGAATTGGCACAATGCTTTACCAAATTCTTTGTGGGTTGATAGAGTAACATGTAAAGCCTCTCTAGGAACTTCACCTTACTTCTTGGTTTATGGAAGAGAATACATTCTCCCTCTAAATATATTTTTTCCATTTATCCAACTATCCTAGGATTCACGAGGGTAGATTCACCCAGTCATCCAAAAGCGAGTTGATACTCTGCTTAAGTTAGAAGTAGAAAGAGAGAAGGAAAAGCAGAAATTTGTTGTTCATCAACAAATGGTTAAGAGATGGTTTGATAAACGTTCAACAAGGGATACATATTTCTAGGTGGGGGTTCTAGTCTTAAAATGGGACAAACCAAATGGAAGAAAAGGGTAAACACACTAAGTTCCAATAGTTATGACTTGGGCCTTTCCAGGTGGTTGGAAAACTTGGCCTAGGTACATTTAAATTACAAAATTTAGAAGGAGAAGTAGACCTCATCCCTATTAATATCCAAACTTTGAAGAGGTATTTTTGATAGTTTCTTTTATAGAAGTGATATTGTATATAAGTAGGTTTCCTTTATTGTTTGTTTTTGAAATTTTCATTTGAAGTTTTACCTGCTTACTTTTTCTTCAATTAGAGTATTGGTAATTTTACTTTTTCTTTTGAACATTGATTAACTGATCATTTTCTTCACTTTAGTTAGTTTTTTTCAAAAAATATTTTCTCTCCTTAGGACTAATTAAGTGTACTTTGTGAGTGTTATGATTTATTTAGGATCCTCGAGCACAACTGATTATAGCCATGAAAATCTCATTTGAGCCCAACAAAATCAAGCACTAGTTCACAAAATTGTCTTTATCTAGTACCTTAAGTTTGACATTTAAGCTATTAACTTGATGGTGGAACACAACTTAGGCAATGGATAGCTATGAACAACTCAAAGCTCGGGTTTTGAATGGATAAGTTTGGCATCTAAGCTATTAACTTGATGATGGAACACAACTTAGAAAATGGATAGCTATGAACAACTCAAAGCTCGAGTTTTGAATAGTTTACTAGTTGACCTCGTGGGCTCCACTCATACACATAAGAGTGGTTGATGTTTTACTTGGAAGTTGATGTAGTGTCTAGGGTTATACATACAAGTTTCAGTCATATCTAAAACAAGATCTAGAAAATACTATGAAAATTATCCTCTACTTTAAGCGAGAGAAAATATATTTTATATCAAAGAAATGGGCAAACCTTTTCTATAATTAGTTAAAACGGATCTTTATCAATTTTCAAGATCCTTAGTAAAGAGAAAGTGTACAACGACTCAATGTTTATAATTATTGGGTGTTTGTTTTTGTCTCTTTGTCGAGTGGAGTTAGACACCCAAACATAATTATTGTAACGTACTTTAGGTGAGGAAAGGATGTGGGGTTGTGGGAAGGATACTAAAAAAGGGGACCTCTGACAAAGTAAAAGATCTATTTTTTTATTGTTAAAAAAAATAATCAATTTCTTAAAAGGTCGCTTGTACTTACAAAGTAAAATATTCTCCTTTATAATTGTTTAAAATAATTAACTTCTAAAACGTTGTACTTGTGGGACACGCTTGATTTGTGGGCTGTATAGGTCATTCACATATATTTATTCAATGAGATATTATATAAAGAATTAATCAGTGGAGCATTCCACATATTTTCATCAAATTCATAGAATATGGTCTAAATACTTTTTAATTATTATGTAATTCATTTTAAGATTTTAAGATCAATGATTTTTTTTTCATATTTTTTAGTTTATTTTTTTATAAAATGATGAAAGCATAAGGTTTGTTGTTATCTAAGTATGCAAAATATATTTATGAAAATAAACACACATAATATACATCAAAATAATCAAAATCTTATGTTGAATAAGATAAAAAAAATCGTTTATACATCAATAAAATAGAGTAATAGAGGGTCAATTATCAAAGGATCAAAATAATCAAAATCTTATGATGAATAAGATACAAAGTTTTTTTATACATCAATATAATAGTAATAGAAAGTTTATTATCAAAGGATCAAAATGCCTTGTTTTACATGTTTCTCATTGCAAGGTTAAAAGCATGTTTTCAATTTCAAGATTATAATGTATACATCAAACTTAGAAACCATTAATCATCAACTACCACAACTAGAATGCCAATTGTTTTAGTTCGTTGTATTATTAAATTGTCAACCAACCCACGAGTGTGAGAGTTGATTTGGATTCCCCATGGGTGCTCTCATGACCATTTACTAATGCAAGCAAAGGCCAAGTGCCACTTCATTCTTTCATACTCCCTTGATGTCACTTGCCCTCATGGATCATTGATTCATGAAAAGATCTACAATGAGTGAGATTTTTATTGTAAAATATTTTCAAACCTATAAAAGAATCCTATGAGAGAGATCTCATGTTATACACTTTCCTTCTTAATCATCTGGGAATTTGGTCCTCTAACACTTTGGTTACTTCATCTCTCTCCTTCTCTAGAATTTGATCTTTCCGGTCTACAACATGCTTTGCACATTCTTTTTTTTTCCACCTTCATGGTACTTGTATAAATCCACTACATTTAACATTGGTGAAATGTCCATTTCCTTTAGTATCTATAATTTGTAGATCCAATATTTTCTAGAGGACTTTGCATTGTACAATTTTCTTCAACTTATTATAAGATCCTCTTTAGATGCACAAGGGATAAATATATCTTCATTTTTCTTTCTCTTCTTTTTTCATTAACATTCTCTTTATAATTTCAATGGATCCACTACAATTGATTTGCTACTTGTTCATGTACTCCCATCATGACTTTTACAAACGACTTTGAATCTACACTTCTCAAGTATCATTTTGAGAAACTTACCAAGTAAGTGTAACACCCCATTTTTCCCTATTCTATAAATATAATTATGACATAAAGACTAGAACGGAAAAACAATGTGAATGCACTTTGTTTAATTAATGAAAATTTACCTAACAAGTAAATTGAAGGGTGGAGCACTAGTACTGGCCATGATGCCACGAGTGGAAAATAGTGAGGGTTTTGGGGGATTTCTTTGCCGACCAAAACTGAACCTTCACCAAAGAACATTTTTTCCTAGTTTCCAAAAGTCAATTTTCAATTTTCTCTCTCTCTCCATTTTTCCAAGATTCAGTTAATGAATGGGGTTGGTAGTTGAGCAAACAACTACCCATGATAATGGAAGTATGGAGAAATGATTGGGACATTTGAATAATGTCAGCCAAGGGTACAACAAGTACCACCTCGATCTCTATGATTGACCCACGAATGTATGAAAATTGGGAACCTTTTAAGGAGAAAGAGAGCATGCACGTGGGTTGTGAATGAGAAGGGGGTTCAACAATGAACAATTGTGTGTGGAGAACCCACAAGAAGATAGAGAATATAGAGTATATAGATAGAAATTCACAAGTAGGGATAACCACCAAATGAATAATGTTCTAAAGCCTAGATATTTTACTATGAAAATTTGGGTTGAGAATATTGAACCCAACCTGAGTGAGAGGGTCGTGAATTGATGCTTGTTGGTAAAGGAAAATGGAACTGAGAGGGGATGGCATTGAATGATTACAAATACAATAAAGGGACTCCATTGTGTCGAGGTAATCCAATTGTGAAGGCATCTAGGAAGTTATAGACGCTATGGCTTGGTGGGTAGATATGGTTCCTATTGTTGAATTTTGTGAGGGAGAGTGGCCTTCACACCCATTAATTTCCATAAGAGGTCTAAGTTTCCCTAGTGGTATCATGGATTGGCATGAGGATGGATAGATTTAGAAAGGATTCGTGCAACTAAGCCTATTTTTGGGTGGAAAAGTGCTCACCCTCAGTCAGATGGTCTGGAAAAAAATTATAAATAGAAAAGTTCTTGATTATACCCTATGTATTCATACGTTTGATCAACTTGTAAGATATTTGTACTTTTGTGATTTATGAAATTGTATTGTTATGAGTTGAAATCTATATGAATGTATGCTCTTTTCACTTGTATGCATAGTATTGCTTATGGGTTATTTTTTCTCATAAGTATGTTACAAACCTCCTGTGTTTCATATTCAAAAATTGTGAATTGCATGAATTGGTGTGGGAAATCATTAATCTCATTGGTTGTAGAAATTTGAAGAGCATCTGTGTGTTGAATATTACGTACTCGTGAATTATTGATTTCCATTGAAGTCTCAAAATTTCTTTCTATGCCAGGATTATGTTTTGAGTTGAATTTTATAATCTTACAATTGTTGGTGTCTCTTGAATATCAAGGGTGTTAGGTTGGGAAGCCAATGTTATAACCTAGGCTTCATGANTTGATTTCCATTGAAGTCTCAAAATTTCTTTCTATGCCAGGATTATGTTTTGAGTTGAATTTTATAATCTTACAATTGTTGGTGTCTCTTGAATATCAAGGGTGTTAGGTTGGGAAGCCAATGTTATAACCTAGGCTTCATGACTCTTATAGGACCTTACAATCATAACATGTAGCTAGTAATATTGATTTTCATGAAGTCGAAGGTTATATTCCTTGGGAATTTTATCTTAGACATATGAATGTTTTAGGGTCATAACGATGTAATTCTATGTGGAATGGATTAATTGACCTTGTAAATTTGTGCAAAATCGATGAAGGGAAATTGCGCAATCAAGGAAGATGGAATTACTATAGGACTTGTGAAGAAACTAGATCACAATTCCATTCCTATCAGGGGGAAGATGTCATTGAAGCTCATTGTAATCAGGCTATCTGGAATACAGATTTATAAATAAATCCACAATGAGGAGAATCCTAGATTCTCAAATGTCTGTATGGTCAAAGTTCCTCTAGGCATGGTTCAGTGTCAGGGTTGGTGATATGGGCATCTAAATACGACTCTACCTTTTTGTAATATTTTAATCATTTTTCAGATCCTCAGATGTCCAGATGCACAAGTTTCAACTAGTGTGGTTCCATCTAGGAGAGACATCGAATTGACATCTATATGTGATATTTTATTTTAAAAGGATTTTAATTTTTTTTTGGATATCCAGATGGTCACGGTTCCACCGGAATGGTTCCAATCCCATATGACATCCATCTTTTCATTTTAGGAATCTTTCTTCCAAACTATGCTAACCACTAACCTAGATTTAATGTAGATTTTAACCTAGCACTACAATAAATTACTACAAATGGATTCTTAATAAAAACATAAAATATGCAATGGCACACACACACACACACACACACACACACACACACACACACATTACACAAAGATTTTACCTTGGAAACCCTAACCGGGAAAACCAATAACCTTTTTAGAGTCGCACCTATAATCTTTTTATTCATCATCTTCCTTCATTGTTTACAATAAAATATATATAGGATCCCACTAAACCCAAACCCTTGACCCATTGACACGGATTAGTCAACAACCCTAATTCCTTAACCGGAATCCGAAAACCATCAGTGAAAACCATGTGCCAAAAACCCACCAAAAACAAACACAAAAACCAATAATTTGTTTTTTACGAACCTCCTACCCCCCTTGCTCCCATATTAGTGCATAGTACATGGGACCAATCTTGTAAATAATATAACACATACCTAACATTATCCCACTTGTTTTTTTATTTTCATACAAGGGGTTATAGGAGTATGAGAATATTCTTCTTCTTATTGAACCTATTCTTCTGTAGATTCTAATTCATTATCCTTCTACTCAAACTCTATTTTCTCATGTTCTTCCTTCCTTGGTGGGACTTCCTATTTGAAAACATCTTTGATTTATATAAATACCACATCTCGACTATACACTATCTTCTTATCTTTTTGGTTCCAAAGTTATAACCTTTCATACCATATTTATACCCAATAAAGATACACTTTTCATCCTTTTTATCTATCTTACTCATGTTTTCCTTTGGAACATGAACAAAGGAATCACAACCAAATACCCTGAGATGTGTGTGAGAGGGTTTATTACTAGTTCATACCTCGTGTGGAGTCTTTTCATCCAGTGTTGATGAGGGTGATCGATTGAGCAGGTAACATGCAATACCCACTTCCTTTGTCTGAAATTCCTATCCTAACCTAGCACCATCAAGCATGCACCTTGTTTTTTCCATCAACATCTTATTCATCCTTTATTGTACTCCATTCTGTTGAGGTGTATATGTAGTATTATTATTCCTTGATATACCGCACTTCTTACATAATTCTTTGAATTCATTTCCGCAGAATTCTCCACCATTATCTGTCCTCGACACCTTAATTATATTCTCCATATGATTCTCCATAAGAGCCTTAAACTCTTTGAATTTACCAAATATTTCAAATTTCTTCTTGAGGAAATAAATCCATGTATTCCTCAAGAATTCATCTATAAATGAGACATACTACACATATTTTCTCAATGATGGAACTAACATAGATCAAAACACATCATTGTGCATCGACTGTAAAATTCCTTCTTCGCTCATTGCACTAGAGAGGAATCTCACCTGATTCTAATTCCCATATATCCAATGTTGACAGAAATAAAACTCCTGAGAGAAATATTTCATACCATTCAACTATACCTTTACTGTGTAGTACTTAAAGGCCCTTCTCTCCTATATGTCGTAGTCTTTGATGCCACAACATACTGTTTTCTCCAGAGACAGTAGGATTTTTTTCTTCTTTAGCTCCAATATCAGGAACAATGGAACTATTGCACCCATCACTAATAAATATTCCTTGCATATTTTATAGAGTTTCAATCTAAACTCCCTTCAACAACACCATTTCTCCTCAAACCATATTTCATGTTTCTTTCTTAAGCACTATTTTTACCCCTGCATCATCCATTTTTCTTACATAAATCAAATTTATGGCTAATCCTGAGATGTGTAGAACACCAGGCAGTGTCATAATCCTTCCATACATGAGATTCAACTTGAATTTTCATCTTCCTATGATTTTGGTTGTTGATTCATCACCTAGGAAAAGATCGCCTCAATCATACCTTTCATATTCACATAACCACTACCTGTGAGGAGTCATATGAAAGGATGCAGCTAAGTCAACTAGACATGCCTCATGATCTGCATCTGTGCTTGAAGAAGTCAGGTACACATCCCCTCCTTCATCCACAGAGGTTTTTTCTTCTGCAGAAGGAGCATCATCGGATCCCTTCCCTCTCTCAACACTTTTGGATCTATATTGATTCCTATAGTGCCCTTATTTTTCACATCTTCAACATATGTTTATAAATTTTCTAGGAGATTTATATCTCCCACTTGAGGACTTAGATCTATTTCTTTCTTGAGAGAATCCTCTTACAAATAAGGTATTTGTGATCTGTCCTTCCATGTTCTTCCACCTCATCTCCTCCAACAACAAGGATGAGACAACATCGTCGAAACTTAAAGTAGTTGTATTACTACCTACGGGTACAACCAGACTATCCCATGAGTTTGGTAAAGAGCACAATAAACTAATACCCTTATATTCATTAGAAATATTAGCATCAACATATAATAACTGACTTGTCATAGTATTGAAGGAATTTATATGCTTTTTTGATCCAGGAGGATCTAAGGAACTCTCAGAGAGGTCTAGGAGGATCTGAAATGCTCACAGAGGTCCCAGGGGATCCAGAAAAGCTTAAAATTATGCATTCTCAAAAAAATTTGAAAATGACATTATTGCATAGAGCTCATTGTCATCTTTCTAACAATGTAAACGATAAGTCAAATAGAGCTTGTATGCAAAAGTTATGGCCAGACAAAGTTCAAGTCAACGGGGTCAAAGTCAAAAGTCAAAGGGGTAAAAAGGACATGTGTCATGTCCATATAGTGACACATGGCATGACCGTACATGTGACATGGCCACACCCCAAGTGTTAGGGACCTAACCCCTCACGTAGGTAGAATAATATGTTTCCATGTAATAAAGGTCAATATTAATAAGGTCTAACAATAAGGAAGAATAAGTCCAATGTAAGAAGACCTAAGAAAAGCTTCCACTTCTAGAAGGATATTCCTCTAGATTGTTCTTTTGATAGACATATTTAGTATAAATAGAAGTTGCGGGTATGAGAAGTTTTGTATTGGATATTATTGTAATAGAGCTCTTCTCTGCTAGAGGTTTCCCCCTCGAAGAGGCAAGTGAACATTGCTCTCAGTAATCAAAGTGCTCTTTTTGGTGTTATTATGGTATCATTTTGGTATTATTGTGGTGTTTTTTTGGTTATATTGTTGTTCATTTGCCATTTCTAGCTAATTATTTATGTTATGCGTACTATTTTATATATGGAATACTACAAGTGGTATCAGAGCACCTTCCTCGAAAGAAAATTGCGGGTTAAATTTTTTTCAGGGTAGAGACGTATTCTGGCATCTTTAAGCTACAGAGATTTGTTGTTACGTGCATAAACCCGTGGTCGGGGATTCATACATGCAGAAAATACAAGTGATACTTAAGCACACATATGTTGGACACCCTTGTAACCCCTGTTGGTACCCCTTCGAGTGGTAGCGCATCATACAACACATGTATATGGATCGGCCTAGATCTCCTGAATCCCTCCATAGTTAATCTGATTGGCCGCCTGACTGTTATAGTGCCATCAAGAACAACACTTGAAAAGATACTCTCTAGTACTTGGGTAGTCGGGTAGTACATCTAAGGACACGGTCTAGCCTCCTTAGTTGGTGCCCTGAGATATTGGGCCCAGTACTACTGTTGGACCCCGCACGTATATCAGAGAGCTATAGCACAGGGAAAACCCTTGTCTGTAGAACCATTGAATACCCTAACCTTTGGGACGGAAACAAAAATATAACAAACAATATCTATTGATGTGCAACTGTGTCTCCTTCATTCAAGTTGCAAAATTACTACACATTTCTTCTTGTTAAGCATTTGGGCATTTCATCACTGAAGTATTCTTCATATCGGAGTATAACTTTGCAGGAGTTAAAAACAAGAAAATTTGGATCATGTTGGAACCATTATTTGAGACCTATTCCATTGGATTTCTCTCTTTCACCCTTATCGCAGTCATACCTATCATTTTTCAGCAAATTTTTTTCTCATGGACCTGACCCCCTGCCAACACCCTCATTTGGGATTTACCCCATTGGATTCAACTTGTCTCCCTGATCGTTGTGATACACTTAACCCATAACACATTTTATGTGTGGTCCCACCTGCCCCTTTTCATGTTCCCTCTTCAATATGGCCCATACCCTTAGCCAAGACTTGGAAGCTCGCTTCAATACCTTGCATTCTAATTTCACAAAAACCAAACAATAAGTGAGACAACTCAGTGCCAATATTGCCACCATCAATAAAAATATGCATTCCTCCATCACTGCCACAATCAAGGAACTCAAACAAGACCTCGAAAAAGACATTGCTACCCAGCTTAAATCCGTCACTATGATGATCTGCACCAAGCTGCATATCCCTGTAGATCTTCCCTCATTTGACCCACCTTTGCATATTGAAGGTGAAACTTCCTCTCATTCCCATAATTTTCAGCCCCGTCACTTTCAGTGTGACCTACACCTTATGTGTGTGGATGTGAAAAAATTTAATGGCTTGGATCCCACTGTCTGGGTAACTCAAATGGAACATTATTTCTCTTTGTATGGCATTACGGATGATTTGGCCAAACTCCAGTATGGTGTTCTCCATCTAGATCAAGAACGTTGGCAATGGTGGAAATGGAGAAAAAATGCTCACCAAGGGTATATGTCTTGGACACACTTTGTGGCAGAGATTTATGAACACTTTGACACTACACCAACCATTTAGGTTGTTTGACAAAGTTGAAACAATCTGGCACATTGGAAGATTTTATAGCTTCTTTTGAGTGACTCTCTTTCTGTACAGAGGGCATGTCTAATGCTTTTTTCCAAGAATGTTTTATCAGTGGCCTCAAGGATGAGATTCCTTCCCATGTCCTCATGGCTTGGCCTCATATTTGGGTGGACTCTACTAAAACAGCTAAGAAAGCACAATAGGTTGTCTCTTCTCAAAATTGAAAAACCCTCCTTTATTCCTCGCACAAAACTAGTCACTCCCACTCCTCCTTCTACTCCAGTAAAGATCCAGAAATTGACCAGGGCCAAAATGGATAAACACCAACTCAAAGGCATTTGTTATAATTGTGATGAAAAATATTTTCCTGGGCACAAGTGTAAGGAACAAAATCTTTTTATGGCCATCTCGAAGGATGTTTCAGAAGAGGGTGTTGAGGCTCCCCTTGTGTCTATGTCATCTGAACCCAATGACATGACCCCTCCCGCAGACCCTCCCGAAGTAGAACCTGTCATTTCCCTAAATGCTCTCACTTGATTCTCTTCTCCCCAAACCCTCAATATGATTGGGTACATTAAGAATAGGAAGGTCATCATTCTTGTTGATAGTGGAAGCACCCATAATTGTATTCATCGCCGCATTGCCCAAGAAACTAATTTCTATATCTGTGCAGTCAATAATTTTCAAATCATGATTTCGAATGGTGAGTCCATGAAATGTGGAGGCCGTTGTGAAAATGTGTGTCTCCAAATTGGTGAATACCACCTGAAATATCATATGTTTTCTATCGACACGGGCAGTTGTGACATTGTGTTGGGTGCATAATGGCTAAGGACTTTGAGTCCCATTCTCATGGATTTTAAGGAATTAACCATGCAATTCACCCAGGAGGGCCAACAATATAAGTTCCAAGGCATCATCTTCGGTTCCCCGGAGATCATCAGTTCCCATCGCATGGAAACGCTTCTCAAAAAAGGTCATTCTGGCATTATTTCCCAACTCCATGCCATACAAGCAACTGAGACACCCTCTATGTCGCAGGACCTCCAATCCATCCTCTCTAAACATCAAGTGATTTTTTCCACTCCCGAGGGACTCCATCCTTCCCATGGTGATCATGATAATTCCATTCCCCTTGTCCCAGGAACCCTTCCTCCCAATATATGTCCCTGTCATCACCCATTTTCCCAAAAAAATGAAATTGAGAAAATTGTTCAAGAACTGCTCAATGCAGGTGTTATCCGACCTAGTATGAGCCCCTACTCTTCTCCTGTGGTCATGGTACTTAATAAAGAAGGTTCTTAGCGCATGTGTCCTGACTTTTGCACCCTCAACAAAATCGCCATTAAATACAAATTTCTCATTCCTGTCATTGATGACCTCTTGGATGAATTGAGTGGCGCCTAGTTCTTTACTAAACTTGATCTTTGTTCTGGCTACCACCAGATCTGTATGAAAGAGGCAGAAATTCCTAAGACTACATTTAGAACTCATGAGCGACACTATGAGTTTTTGGTCATGCCCTTTGTCTTGTGTAATGCTCCCTCCACTTTCCAAAGCCTCATGAATAATGTATTCTGTTCTTTTCTCCATCATTTTGTCTGAGTTTACTTTGATGATATCCTCATCTATAGTAAAACCTGGACAACCCATCTTACTCATGTGGATTGAGTTCTCCTTCTACTCTCTTAGCACCAAATTTTCCTCAAACAATCTAAATGTGCTTTTGGCGCCTTGGAATTCGAGTACTTGGGTCATCTTGTTGGAAAGGTCGGTGTCAGGGTGGATCCTAAAAGGATTGAAGCTATAAAAGATTGGCCTCACCCAAAGAATCTCAAAAGCTTGTGTGGATTTCTGGGTTTAACAGGTTATTATCTCAAGTTTGTTAAGAATTATGGAAAGATTGTGGCACCTCTCACTGCTTTACTTAAAAATAATTATTTCACTTGGACTCTAGCAGTTGCTCAGACTTTTCAAACCTTGAATATAGCCATGTGCACCACTCTAGTCCTGGCCCTTCCTAATTTCACAAAGACCTTTGTCCTAGAATTTGATTCTTCTAGGAAAGGAATTGGTGTCGTCCTTATGCAAGAGGGTCGGCCTTTGGCCTTTACCAGCAAACAATTGTCATGGAGAAATTTGGGCAAATCAATCTATGAAAAGGAAATGTTGGATATTTTGCATGTCGTTGATCTTTGGTGCCCTTATCTATTGGGGAAACTCTTCCAAATTAAGACAGATCATCAAAGCCTCAAGTATTTTATGGAACAATGCCTTTCCTCCCCGGAGCAACAAAAATGGGTGACTAAGATCTTTGGATATGATTATGGGATCATTTACAAGAAAGGCAAAGATAATGTGGTTGCTAATGCACTTTCTAGAAAATATGAAGATAGGGTCCCTTTTTTCTCTCTCCTTCATTGTACCAGATTGGCTCCAAGCAAAAAGCAGATCAAGGTCTCTCTGAACGTCAATTTGCATAAGGGGATCAAGTGTTTCTTCGACTGCAACCTTACAAGAAAAATTCTCTCAAGGCTGACCATTGTCAAAAACTGACGCCCAAATTTTATGGTCCTTATACCATTCTCAATTGTGTGGGACAGGTTGCCTATTAGTTAGCTTTGCCCAATCATTCTAAGATACATCCTATTTTTCATGTTTCCTGCTTAAAGAAGGTGATTGGAACTAAGCGCCAAGCTCAAACCAACCTTCCTGAGTTGGATGAAGAAGGCTCCATTTGGCTACAACCACAAGCAGTTTTGGACTAGCATGAGAGTCGTCTGTGTCAACAAACCATCAAGGAAGTGTAAGTCCAGTGGAAAGATACAACTCCAGCAGATGCCACTTGGGAACCAGCTACCATTCTGCAACAATTTCCTCATCTCAAGCCTTGAGGACAAGGTTTTTTTTAAGGGGGAGGACATGTTAGGGACCCAACCCCTCATGTAGGTACAATAATATATTTCCATGTAATAAAGGTCAATATTAATAAGGCCTAGCAATAAGGAAGAATAAGTCCAATGTAAGAAGACCTAATAAAAGCTTTCACTTCTAGAAGGATCTTCCTCTAGATTATTCTTTTGATATACATATTTAATATAAATAGGATTCGAGGGTATGAGAAGCTTTGTCTTGGATATTATTGTAATAGATCTCTTCTCTGTTGGAGGTTTCCCCCTCGAAGAGGCAAGTGAACATTTCTCTCAGTAATCAAAGTGCTCTTTCTAGTGTTATTCTGGTATCATTTTGGTATTATTGTGGTGTTCTTCTGGTTATATTGTTTTTCATCTACCATTTCTAGCTAATTTTTTTTTTTCTGCATACTATTTTATATCTAGAATACTACACCAAGGTGCCACGTGGACTAATCGTAGAGTTGACTAGGCATATGAGTTGATAGATTATACCTCCAACTGGACCAATGGTTCGTTGACAAGTGGAATTGGATAGCCAATAAGAGGATTCCATGTGGCAGCCTCTCATTGGCCAATATTAGTTAATTTTGTGTAAAAGTATGGAATCAACAGGGGTCAAACCCGCGACCTCCATATTCCTCCAAATCTTAACATACCCGCCACAACCATCATACCACATGATGGGTCTTAACCATTATATGTAATATATTATATTTAAATTTAAGTTAAGTTTCATGTGAAGGGGGGAAGGGATCGATGGATATCCCCTAGCCCCTGGTCTTCATGCTATACCACATTACCATGCCTTAATATCCACCGGGAGCTAACAAGAAATTCCCGCAGGAGTTTTTGTTTACAATGTATACTATATATAGTATATAGTTAAAAAACTATATACTATATATAACCATATATATTAAAACCACTCAATGAATATTCCATGGAAGGGACATGAACCCAAAACCTCCGGGATGTAATCCAGGAGTTTTAACCAACACACCAATGCCCCCACATTTAGCAGGATTCTCTCTTGATTTGGAATTAAGTTGCCATAAATTTCGCATGGAGGTTTGGAGTCTGAGCCTATTTAATGGGTGTGAAACCCAAGGATTTGGAAGCACATTTTGAGGTGCATTCATTCCAATGTGGGCACGAATCATGAGGATGTACGGACTATCTTGAAGTGCATGCAAGAGATCACTAAGTTTTTGGCATTGTCTCGTTTTGCGTGCCATAAGGTATTTTTTCTGAAGGTAGTCAAGTTTATACTCATTGGATTCATTTTTCCACAAGGATTGTGAAGTTTCATTCTATTTTGTGATCAAAGGTCATTTGTAAAATTCTTATCTCAGTTTGTCATGTATGAGACACATAGTCTCGTTATACATGTAAAAAGGGCTTTTTCGACCCCTGTTCAAAATTTGGTCAACTTTATACTCAAATTTCTCAGAATTTCACAAGGAATTCAATGGTAAACTCTTTTTTTGTGTTTGAGCATCGAAATTAAAGAGAGTTCAATAAATTGTCTTTGCAAGCTCATATTATAATGTAATTTGCTATTTAAAGGGACTTTGAAGATGCAGTGATGTATTTCAATTATATATGTATTTTGAGTTCTTTTATTTTCTGGTGTGTCATCTCATTTACATTTCAAGTTATTCATCAATTTATGGGTTTATGGACAAGTAAGACATTCACATGATATTTTGCAAATAGTCAAGTGATCTTCAATTCCCTGAATCTGGTCGAATGTTTATGTGTATTTAACAGTTAATTGGAATCTAAGGATTTTCGGGTTGAATTGGTATCAAAGTTTTATTGATGTTTGCAATCAAGTTGGTGTCATAACTCATTTGGTATTTTCAGATCATATTTCACTGATTATCCATATTTCATCCTCAAGTTATATAGCTTCTCCCACAAAAATAATTTATTTACCAGGGACTTAGACAGATACAAAGTCCTGGACAAAACACCAAATTATTGGTTCTGCGGTTATGGGGTGCTTTCTCCGCACGTGGTTGCATTTTTATCTGTCCCTTTCACTAGCATGCGGTTAACTCCCTTTACTATCCCTTTTCTACTCCCAATTTGACCCTCTCCCTCCTCCCTCCCCCGACGGCCTTTCCCTACCCTTTCTCGACCATGGAGGACTTCTCGATGACCGTGCAGGCTACTAGCACAACAGTTATGGTGGATACTATGGAAACAGATTTGGTGGTAGGTGGAGGACCACTCGAACATCTGATGGGCACAACTAACTTCCTTTCCCTTCCCCCTCAACCTAAACCGGTTTCCCCTCCCTTACCCACTCTTCTCGACAGGCCCCTGTTTGGACATTTCACAGAATCTTGGTTGCCGGGGCAATCTGCAGCCATTTTTCCCCCGCTTAGTCCGCTCCAAACCTCTGATTTAGAGTGGGTAAACTCTATCATAGGAGGGCTCTCTCCTTCTCCACTGGATCTTACCCTAAATTATACCCTCTCCAGCAATGTCGCAGACCCCCCGATTTCTGCTGAGTTAGGATCCTTTGTAGCCCCTTCTCTCCCCTCAGATAAGGGTTATATCTCGGCTCGGCTCAAACATGATGATTTTAGTGGAGGCAAGCAGTCTTACTCCACCAGGGAGCCCTTAATGAAGCACTCTACTACCATGGAAGGCGCTACCAAAGCCAGTGTAGCAGGGTCGAGATTGAAAAGGAAAAGTTTAAAGAATAAAGGAAGGGTGGGAAATCTAGCTCTCGGAGAAGACGTGGAGATAAATCAGGTCACCCATATGGCAAACTAAACAATTGTTGGGTGGGTGAATGGCAGGATCTTTGCGATAAAAACTTTCAAGAATGGATTCATTCTGCTTGGAAGGAGGATCTTGGATACTTACCAGAGTTGGTGGAATTAAACAAAAATTGGTATTCCTTCACTTTCCAGACTAGTGAGCATTCCAAATGGGTCTTAATCAAAGCATGGAGCATCAACAACTCCCTGTTTCTTCTCAAACCATGGAATCCATTATTTAATGCAAGCACAGAACGCCTTGACAAAATTCCGGTCTGGGTAAGACTACCAGCACTACCATTCCATCTATGGTCTTTCGATTACTTAAAAAAAATGGGAATTTCTTAGGAGACTTCTTAGATGCAAACATGTCTTTTGAAGAAACAAAAAAAACGAAGGTAGCAAGAATTCTGGTAAATCTAAACATCGGGAAAGGCCTTGGTGAAGAGATGTATCTCAGCTGGGGAGGTTATACTTATGCTAAAAAATTGGACTATGAGAACATACCCTTCAGGTGCCAAAGGTGTCATTAGTATGGACATCTTGTTAAGAATTGCAAACTCCCCCTAAGGACCAAAGGAATAGTGTATGGAAGGTACAAAGATTCACAGAAGACCGTTGGCTATTCAGAATCTGCTCTCTCCACACAAAAGGAGCAGGGAAGCCAAATAGAAGATATGTCCGTAGATTTTGTACAACCTAGCTCAGAGTTGACTACTTTGCAGTCGGATCAACAAACTTCAGTCTTGGAAGGAGACACTTCCTTCCTGGTTTCGGGTACCTCCTCTAACCCTGGCCCCTCTATTATTGTTTTAATAAATAATTTGTCCATTAAAAGTCCTGAGTGGTTACTCTCTCCCTCTCTCCCCCTGCTCCCTCCCTTGAACACTGTTCTTCCCTCCTTCTTTCCCCCTTCATGTCCCTCCCCCTCCCCTACCTCCTCCTCTTCCCTCCTACCCTTGGTGTCCCCTGCTTCGTTCTCTACCCCAGCCTCAGAGGATTCCAATACATCCTCATCTAATACATCCTCAAGACGTTATTTCTTAATATCCCTAAATAAAGAACACTCAAGAGGTTTAGCCATGGACCCGACTCCAGCAGAGAAAAGTGGGAGAGGCAGAAAATTCCTCATTTCAAAATCTTAGAAGAAAGCTAGGATTGACCTTTTAGTAGGAAAACAGGTCTCTATTGAAAGGGCGCTTAGGGAAAGGCGAACCCTAGGAAAGGGGCCTTGATGAAGTGTTTCTCTTTCAATTGCAGGGGATTGTTTGCCCCCCTCAAAAGAATAGGCCTTAAAAGGATGATTGTCATGCTGCTAAATTGTAGCTTTTAAGTGTCCTGAATCACTAAATTGTCAAACCAGGGTTGGTATACTTCGAGCTGATACACAATATGTGCAGGCAAGCGTCTAGTCTTTATTTGAATGCTATCCTAAAAATG
>SNQJ01S0039040.1:31301-52933 GCA_010110895.2 Picea sitchensis | reverse complement strand
AAAACAAATCTAATGCTAACTACAGAAAATCAAATCTAATGCTAACTACAGAGAAGCAAATCTAATGCTAACTACAGAAAAGCAAATCGAAAAGCAAATCTAATGCTAACTACAGAAAAGCAAATCTAATGCTAACTACCTCCCCCTCCCCTACCTCCTCCTCTTCCCTCCTACCCTTGGTGTCCCCTGCTTCGTGCTCTACCCCAGCCTCAGAGGATTCCAATACATCCTCATCTAATACATCCTCAAGATGTTATTTCTTAAGATCCCTAAACAAAGAACACTCAGGATGTTTAGCCATGGACCCGACTCCAGCAGAGAAAAGTGGGAGAGGCAGAAAATTCCTCATTTCAAAATCTTAGAAGAAAGCTAGGATTGACCTTTTAGTAGGAAAACAGGTCTCTATTGAAAGGGCGCTTAGGGAAAGCGAACCCTAGGAAAGGGGCCTTGATGAAGTGTTTCTCTTTCAATTGCAGGGGATTGTTTGCCCCCCTCAAAAGAACAGGCCTTAAAAGGATGATCATCATTGAACATCTGGATGTCCTAATCCTTCAAGAAACCTTGGGGGAAGGGGTGGAAGTTTTTATCAGACTCTCGGTACTACTACCAGATTGGAGTTTCATTACTTTGGACTCTATCGGGAGATCAGGGGGACTTTTTATTGGATGGAACTCTCGTACAATAAAATTCATTAATTCTTGGGGTTTTGACTCTGAACTTGGGATCACTGTGAACTCAAAAGAACTTGAAGAACCCCTCCATCTTGTAAACATCTATGGCTCCTATCATAACAGAGGCTCTTACTAGAAGGTCGTGGGTGCAGCGTAGTGGTAAGGTCGGTCATGTAATGACGGTCAGGTCTCGGGTTCAAACCCGAACATGGATGTTTCTCGCTGCCTAATTAACCGTTCTGAGCCAAGCTCACCACCTTTTAATTCGAGGAAGGTACCCTGGGACGTAACGGAGATTGGAGGCTTTTGCACTCTGAATAAGTAATGTTGCTCCCGCTATGACCGTGAGAGAGCTCCAAAATGGCAAGCACGACCTAGTACGTTAGGGTTTGAGTGAGCCGCAATGGCAGGCCAGGGAGGGGAGCCGCCGCCCCCTCCTTCCCCAGCCTCCTCCTTCAGACGTCTGGTAGAGGCATGTAGCAAACAGACGACCACCTCAGAAGCTCCCAGCTTCGTCAAGAAACTGAAGGATATCCCAGAAATCGATCTACCCCCTGATCAACCAATGAAAGTCGCCCTATCTCTTTCTGAACGAGGGCTCATTGACCAGTTTATGGGTCTTTGGCCCTCTTCCAGATCCACAGACAACTGGATTCAACGAAATTGGAGACCACTGATAAAAAACAGCGTGACATTCTATGCGGTCGGACGAGGTTATTTCATCTTCGAATTTATCTCCCAGGAGGACAGAGACCTGATCTTCAGAAATGGCCCTTACTTCATGGGCACACAAGGGCTATATCTAAACAGATGGACCCCAAGCTTCGACCCTGCCTCAGAAATTCCCAAAGACGTCCCGGTCTGGGTAAGACTCCCAAACTTGCCGATCCACTGCTGGAACCCCTCTTCTCTTCAGGCAATCGGCAATGGTCTTGGGCGTTACATCGACCGAGAAGAACCAAGGGACCAGTACTCTTGTGCGCGCATCTGTGTAGAGGTAGATCTGGAAGTTGGTCTACCAGAAGCAATCAAGTTGAAGGTCGGAACCTGGCAACACATCCAAAAGTTGGACTATGAACAGCTTCCGTTCAAATGCAGAGGATGCCACGAATACAACCACTTCCAAAGAAATTGTCCAAAAGCCCCCCCCACCACAGAAAAAGAGGGAGATGAAGGTTGGCAACAAGCTCAGAAAGGGAGATCTAGAGAAAGAGGCTAAAGAAGTGAGCAGACAGAACCACAGAAAACCAATTCCACGGACGCCCCAGGACAGGAGAATAGCTTTCGAATCTTAGGCCAAAACACGGAGGAAAGTGAGCAAGATAAAAATGCAGCAACCCCTGAGGAAGGGCAGGCAGACCAGCACCTAGAAGACAAGGGGAATACGCCAACAGAAGAAGTTGGGACACAAAGCAACCCCCCCCAACAGCAGGATGGCCATCAGAATGCAGAGGAAGGGGAGATCCAGATAGGAAGAGAATCAGAGGAGGTAAATGAAATTTGGACCACCCCAAAGAAAAAAGGAAGAGGTCAGAAATCAAAAATTGATGAAAGGAACCAAGAAGCCCACAATGCTATGATAAATGGATCACAATCCACCATCAAAACGGCATTCAATGGTCATCAAACGCGGAAGCAGGCCAAAGCCTCCCAAGGAGGCCACCCCCCCCCCCAAGGTTCCTGATGATCATAACCTCCTGGAACTGTAGAGGAATGGGTAGCAAAAAAAAGGAAGAAGCTCTGAAAGATATCCTCAAATCTTCGAAAGCTAGTATCCTACTGCTCCAGAAGACCAAAATGAGCCAGCAAGATGTGCTCAAAACCTTATCGAATGTTTGGAAAGGAAGTCAAGGAGTCGTCGGGGATGCACGGGGGGCTTCAAGAGGGATTTGTACTCTGTGGGAGGCCTCCAAAATCGACATGATCAGCTCCCATATTTGCATGCACTAGATTCATACCAAAGTTCACCACAAAAACATGGGATGTCAGGTAAGCATTTTCAATATTTATACTCCACAGCTATTAGGTGAAAAAAACACTGTTGGGATTCTCTGCAGATCTATCTCCAGCAAAATAATCTCTCCAATATTATTCTTGGAGGAGATTTCAATGTAACGTTGGCCCAGGATGAGAAGAGGGGTGGCTCGATCGTGAGAGATCCGGCCAAAGAGTGGGTAGAAGACTTAGCTGCCGCATGGGACCTCCTCGATATAAAACCCACCAAATTTCATTACACGTGGACAAATAAGAGAATTGGTCCAGGTCACATCGCTGCCAGATTAGACAGGTTCCTTGTACAAAGCTCCTTCCTGTTGCTAGGACTTGAAGCAAAAACAGAAATCCTAACCCACAGTGCCTCAGACCATAAACCAATTCGCTTAGAAATCAAGAAAGACCAAGTCAAAGGGCCCATTCCCTTCATATTCAGCCCAAATTGGATCAATGATAAAGGATTCTCTGATATCGTCACAAAAGTGTGGGCCACTACAGTTCAAGGATCAGCATCCTATGTATGGGAAGAAAAAATAAAAAGGTTGAAATTTGCACTGAAGTCATGGGCCAAAAAACAGCCAAGCCCAGCAGCAGCTCGCCTAGCAGCCCAAACCCAACTTGAAGCACATCAGCTGGCAATGGAACAAAAGGAGATCACTCTGGAAATTTTGAAAGAGGAGGACAGCCTCCAAAGGCAATGGCATCAAGCATGCAGGCTGGAGGAAAATTATTGGAGGCAGAAATCTAGAAGTTTATGGCTGCAAGAAGGAGATCGAAACACAGCCTTCTTCCACAAACAAGCAGAGGCAAGAAAACATTACAAGACAGTTACGGAAGTGCAGGTCCAGGACAAAATAATTGTAGATCCAGACGGAATTAAACAAGCAACATTTGACACATTCGAAAAATTATATACAGCCCCAAAGGACGTGGATTTAGGCCAGCAAACATACCCCCTCACGTTGATTCCAAAGATAATTAATGCAGATATCAACAGCAAGTTAACAAGTGATGTTACGCAGCAAGAAATAAAGGAGGCCCTCGACCAGATGAATCCAGACAAAGCTCCGGGCCCAGACGGGTTCACTGCCAGGTTCTATCAGCATTGTTGGGAAACCATCAAAAAGGACTTAACCAAAATGATCCAGAAGTCACAAAAGGCCAGCAAGTTGGGAGGAAGCACCAACTCTTCCTTTTTGGCCCTCATTCCGAAAGAAAAAGGAGTGATCTCTTTCAACAGATTTAGGCCAATCTCCTTATGCAACACAAGCTATAAAATACTTGCCAAAGTAATAGCTAATCGCCTCAAGACAGCGCTTCCTCTTATTGTTCCGGAAAACCAAGGAGGTTTCGTCCAGGGGAGGCATATTGCCGACAACATCATCCTGGTCCAAGAGGCGATCCACTCCAGCGTGCTAAGAAAATAAAAAGGTATGGTCATCAAACTGGATCTCGCTAATGCTTTCGATCGAGTCAGACATGCTTTTTTGTTTGAAATTATGAGCAAGTTTGGATTTGATTTGCAATTCATAAACTGGATTAAAGCCTGCATTGGATCCCCCTGGATAGCCCCCCTGGTGAATGGGAAGGTTTCATCCTTCTTCAAAGCCTCCAGGGGGCTAAGGCAGGGCTGCCCTCTGTCGCCCCTGCTCTATGCTCTTCAAGCCTTAGCTCTCAGCTACCAACTGGAAAACGCCCAAATAAATAAATACCTCATGGGACTAAGAATAACACAAGGGGTGAAAGAAATCAATCATGCCCAGTTTGCAGACGACACGTTGATGCTGGGGGGGGCAAGCCCCATCATAGCAAAAAAAATTAAGGAAGAGTTGGACGCCTATGCAGAAGCTTCTGGCAGTGAAATAAATCTGGCCAAAAGTAACATTTATGGATGGAACATCACTCCAAATGAAATGCTGAGAATCACTCGAATTCTTGGGATGGAGGGGCACACAAAATGGGATGCTTTTCAGTATTTAGGAGTCCCAATCTTTAAGTCTGCACCAAGAGCTTCCCACTGGAGCCATCTAACTAAAAAACTAAAAAGAAAGTACTCTTCTTGGGGGGCCAACTGGTTGAATTTAGCAGGGAAGACAGTCTTGATAAAAGTTGTAGTAGCTAGTCTCCCAATCTATCAATGCTCGCTGCCACTAGCCCCAGCCACAGTCATTCAAAATCTTGAAGCATTTCAAAGACGATTCCTCTGGGAAGGAGGAAAGCAAGATAAGAAGAAGCTGCACCTAGTTAAATGGGAAAAAACCACAAAATCCTACATGGAAGGAGGTCTTAATCTGAAGAACACAAGGACTCAAAATCTGGCCCTAGGGGCAAAACTTCTCTGGAAAATGGTAACGGGTAAAACCACTTGAAGTAAGCGAGCCCTTTGGAGGAAATACTTCCGAGGGTCTTGGGATAGAAGCTTAGAACTCCCATGCAAGGAAGGGAAAAGCTCTCCCATCTTTGCACTCTGCAAAAAGGTGCTCCCTCTCTTCACCCCCCACCTAACCTGGATTTCTAAAAGTGGCAAGAAAATAAGAATCTGGACAGACTCGATAATGGGCAATCCTCCTCTAGAATAGCACCAAGAACTCCAAGACCTTAAAATATGGATGGATAGTCAAAATCTCTCAACTCTTTCAAACATTTCAGATTGGGAAGCAGAAAGGCCTCATCTATGGCAAGGTTGGGCAGCCCCAACCAGACCCGCCAATTTAGAAAGGCAATGGGTTGTTCTCAAGAAGTGTCTGAAAGGGAAAGATCCGCTAAAAAAGGCAGGCAAAGGCGATCGAGGTTGGGGCAGGAAAGCTCAGGCTTATACTACAGCAGAAGGATACCATCTTTTCAATTCAGTCCCCACTGCTTTGCCAAATACAGCCCTGTGGAAGGTAGTCTGGAAATACCACTTCATACCAAAAGTTGACCTCTTCATTTGGACCTTGGCACATAAGAGCATCCCTACGGGGGAGAACCTCAAAAGAAGGGGCTGGGAAGGGCCCTTTATATGCCCTCTTTGCCATCAAGAGGAAGAAACAACCGATCATCTCCTACTTAATTGCAATTACTCAAAAGAAGTCTGGAAGAAGTTGACAGGACCCCAGCTAACCACCAGACTCCCCACTGGTGTAACAAGCCTTCTCACCCAGTGGGATTCCTTGTGTCCCTTTTCCGGCAAAAAAAAGAACCAAACACACTGGATATGGGGATTGTTACCAAAGCTCGCCCTCTAGACTCTCTGGCTAGAACGAAACCATAGAATTTTTAGGGACAGCCTCTTAAGTGAAGACAGACTGGTCACCAAAATTCAATAAATTATGGGGGAGTTGGCTGCACACCTCAGCCCCACAGTTAAGCTCCACAATCTGGATGAATATCAGAGGAGCTGGATAGCTCAATTCAATGTACCAGGTCTAGGAAGCCCATATAGAACGCATCCAAACAAAGAACACTGGGAGATCATGGAAAGTGGAAACGACTTTGCCAATTGGAAAAGTAAAATCAAAACTCATGTCCTCCATTTCGATGGGGCCTCGAAAGGGAACCCAGGGATATCTGGAGGAGGGGGCACAATTGAAGGACCCAATCAAGACAAAGTAGCGCAATATGCACTTGGGCTCGGTATAGAAACCAACAATAGGGCTGAGGCATTGGCTCTCTGGCAAGGACTGCAATTGGCTTTAAAATTCAAAATTCTGGATTTGACAGTAATCGGTGATTCAAGAATCATAATACAGGCCATGGTTAAGAGATCCAAAACCCAAAGTATAAAACTCAACAGTCTCCTTGACAAAATTTGGCTCATATCAAGTAGACTGCATTCCTGTCATTTCTATCATGTGCTAAGGGACCAAAACTGTAGTGCATACCAAGCAGCCAATCAAGGCGTGTTACTGGAGGAAGGTACTCTGTTAGTAAATGGCACAACGGAACAAGTGGAGATTCCATGATCCCACGCAGACCTTGAGCTCTCATCCAAATGCTGGATCGCGCGAGTACAAGGGATCTGAGCAAATCGAGCATGAAGACAGGAATAGATGGGTTGATTGGCAGTCAAGCTAAGCCAAGTACCAAGAGAAAGAGCGCCCAAGATTGGAGGCAGATACAGGATCTGCGTGACTTCATCCAGTTCCCAAAGGTAATGATGAACAAAAGAAAAAAAGAAATAAAGGGAGATCGCCCCCCTCTCAATCCAGCTCAAGGATCGCTCTTCAAAATGCTCAGGAACAAAGATCGGGCAAGGAACCAGCGCAAGCAACGCCAGGCACGTGAAGTGAGAGTAAGCAGGAAGATGGTGTCTTCCTCCACAGGGAAGATGAGTACAGAAGAACGTTTGAAGGAGATGGACAAAACCTTGGCAAATTTGCAGCAGATGCTTCAGCACCAGTTAGACTTCTTGGAAAATCTGGATGTGGAAGCTGGACGCAGGCTGGAACAGCTTGAGTCAGACCTCACTATGACTAAAATTGGATTTGTTGAAGAATTGGACCAGCTCCACAAAGAGATGAAGAATCCTCAGCAAGAATTTGACGAAAGAATGGAGCAATTGGAGGCTAAAATGGCACAATTGAACAGCAATTGGAACCAGGATGAAGAGAAGTAATGTCTTTGTTAAGTGTCAATGTAAGAAGCTCTCAAAGCAATCTGGCATTGTATTAGCCATGGCTTGAAATAAGCAGTATAGTAAGCACATAGGGAGCTCAGTCAGTTAGTAGGATTTTTGTCAAAGTTGTTTGTACTCAGGTTAATAGGCCCAAAGAAACACTGGGCATTTTGTAACTGAACCAGTGGCTCTGCCACACTTTTAATATAAATCCATATCCGTTTATGTCAAAAAAAAACAGAGACTCTTACTAGGACACTTTCTTCTCCAAATCCTTCTTAAAATAAAAACTCTTAATCTTGGGAGGAGACTTAAACTTATCTTTGGGTTTTAAAGAAGTTTGGGGAACTCATGCAAGATCGGACCCCCTTTCAGGATACTTCACAAAAAAATTGGAAGAACTCAATTTGCTGGATATTGAGCTGGTCAAATTCAAACCTACCTAGAGAAATAACAGAGTCAGAGAAGACAACGTAGGAGAAAGACTTGATCATTTTTTGATAAAGGACACACTAATAGATAAATCCTTTCATTTGAAACAATGGATAGGACACGGGCGAATCTCTGATCATTATCCTATTTTCCTTGAATTAAGAACCGGGATGGTAAAGCCACCTAGTCCCTTCAAATTCAACAAAATTTGGCTCAATGACGACAATTTTTTAAAGTTGATTAAGGAAAAGTGGCGGGTATATAACCCTGAGAGCACTGAGATGGCAGGCCTACACTTTGTCAAAAATTTATGCATCATCAAAGAGAAAACAAAGAACTTGTCTCATAAAAAATTATTAAAGGAGGATTTGGAACTAAAGGAACTGGAATCGCAATTAAACCTTATCTCGAAAGAAGAGGGTGGAGGATTTGATTCAAAAAATTCCAAAATTAAATCTGCTAAAGTTGGAAGAAAGGAGAAACAAAATATGAAAGGAAAAAGAAGAAACCTGGAGACTAAAGAGCAGAGCCACTTGGCTGAAGAGTGAAGATGAGAACACAAAGTTCTTTCAAGCATATGAAAAAGGCAGGAAATGCACAAACTCAATTTGGCAACTAAAAGATTATGATGGAAAAAAGGAGCATACCTTTGAAGGGATGGCAAAAATTGGAAAAAACTTCTTCCAGAACCTCTACAAAGCAGAAAACAAGGCCACTATTGAAGAGGTGATTCGAATGGTACAACACTTTCCTGGATTTACAAGTGAGGAAGACAACACAATGCTTATAGAAAAGGTAACTCTAGAAGAACTTAAGAGTGTATTGAATAGTTTTCAAAAGGACAAAAGCCCTGGACCATATGGATGGACAATTGAGTTATTTCTAGGTTTCTTTGATCTTATTGGACAAGACTTACTAAGCCTAGTTGAAGAGACAATGCTTTCTAGAAAAATGTGTCTTAGCCTAAATTCAACCCTCATCACTTTTATCCCAAAAAAGGATAATCCGGACTCTCTGGACGATTTCAAGCCTATCTCTCTTTGCAACTATGTCTACAAAATCATTTCCAAAGTCATAGCAAGAAGACTCAAGAGGGTACTTTCTGACAATATTTCTATGGAACAATTTGGGGTCTTGCAAGGCAGACAGATTCATGAAGCAACAAGAGTGGCACAGGAATCCCTACACAACATAAAGACCAGGAAGCTAAAGAGTGTGGTACTAAAAATTGATCTTTCCAAAGCCTATGGCAGGGTAAGTTGGCTCTACCTCCGACTACTTTTAATGCATCTAGGATTCACAGTTCCTTTCATCAGATGGATCATGTGCTGCATTACAACTGTGACCTTCTTAGTTCTCATAAATGGTTCATCCACGACCATCTTTAGATTCGAAAGGGGCTTAAGACAAGGCTGTCTAGTTTCCCCACTTATTTTTCTTCTCATCGCTGAAGGACTTAGCAGGGCTATCGCAGTAGAAAAACGGACTGGGTCTTTCCCAGGTATCAATATCTCCAACAGTCTTCATATTACACACCTTCTCTTTGTGGATGACATCCTTGTCTTCACCACAGGAACAAGAGGGGAGGCAGAGACTCTAAATAACACATTGAAGTTTTTCTCCAAGGCGACAGGAATGACTATAAATGAAGTAAAATCTACCCTTACCACCTATAGTCTCTTAGAAATGGAAAAAAGTCATTTTTCGACTTTTCTTCCCCTTTGAAGAAAAATCGATTGATGAAGGTCTCAAGTACCTGGGTTTCTCCTTGAAACCAAATGATTACAGGAAGGAGGATTGGACTTGGATTCTCAAAAAATTATAAAAAATATTAAGTTCTTGGAGTCATAAATGGCTTTCCAGGGCCGGTAGATTGGTTCTAGTAAAGTCAGTATTGGAAGCCATCCCAGTATTTTGGATGTCACTGTCTTGGATCCCAAAAGGTGCTTTAGAGGCAGCTAGAAAACTCTCTTTCAAATTTCTATGGAGTGGAAAGAAAGACACAAATGTGACCCCTTGGGTAAGATGGAAGAGGATTGCAGTCCCAAAGGCTCTAGGAGGTTGGGGCTTAAAAACATACATGTTTTCTCCAAAGCACTAGCTGCAAAAGGGGGATGGTACCTACTCTCTACAAAAAACCTATGGACAAAGGTTGTCATTAAAAAGTATATTGAACCAAACTCATTGGAATCATGGATCAAACAAGCTCAGAAAACTCTCAAAGGAGTACCAACAATTTGGAAGGCAAACATAAAGTCGTTCCCTGTAATAGGGGTTGGTCTTGCTTGGAAGGTAGGAAATGGATTTCGGGTAAGGTTAGGGGTTGATAACTAGATGGGAAGTGAAGGGGAACATTTACTTTCAGAACCTTTACTATCCACCTTAAAACAAAAAGGACTTAATAACTTAAAATCACTTGCTGACCAATCCTCAACTACTCTCTGGGCACAAGGGTGGAAATCTACCACTAGTCTTGAATTAAATACTGAGCAGTTAGCAGAACTGGAGGTTTATCTAACAGCCCTAAAATTCTCACAAATCAAGATAAGAGAGAAAGAAGATGAATTGGTATGGGACAAAAATGATTCAGGCATCTACACCCCAAGAAAAAGATATTTACATTTAATACAAGAAACTTCTCAAGCTGAACCACTCTGGTGGTGGAAAAATATCTGGAAGATAAATGGCCCTGCCAAGTCAAAAATTTTCTGGTGGAGTGTGCTATCAAACAAAGCCCCAACTTGGGATATACTTCAGAAAAGAAATTTTGCAGGACCAGGTAGATGCCCATTGTGCAAATCTGAAGGAGAAACGGCTCAACACCTCTTTCTGGATTGTACATACCCAAAAGTGGTGTGGAAAAAAGTCTCAGGTACCCTAAAGTTCCCATTCCGATGGGAAGGCCACACCTTAGAACAAGCCTGGAAGAACTGGTGGGAAAACCCCTCTTACAAAAGCTACAAATTAATCCCATTACTAATCACTTGGGGAGTATGGCTAGCAAGAAATGAAGCCATCTTCAATGAGGTAACTATAGCTCCTATAAAAACCTCACTAAACAGTCTGGAAATTTTCTCCTCCTTTCCATCAAAAGAAAGAACCAAGAACAGACTAATAAAAGAAGTAATAATCGAAAAATCCTCACCTTGGGTTTTTTTTTACGGAGCTTCCCAACAATACACCCTTGGAGGAGGAGGTTTACTATACTTCTCAGACATACACTACTACACACTAACGTCTGGAATGGGAAATAGAACAAATAACTATGTTGAATTAATGAGCCTCAAACTACTCATGGTTTTTTCACTTGATAAAGACTGCAAAAAGTTAACAGTTTATGGAGACTAAAAAAATGCAATAAACTAGATAAATGGAACACAAAGATTCAACAATATCAGAATTGCCAATATTGTTGAAGACATAAAAACATTGCATAAATTTTTTGATTCCTTTTCCTGTCAACATGTCTACAGGGAAATAAATGAAGAAGCAGACATGGCTTGGAAAAAGGGCACACACATGGAGGTGGGCCACTGGAAGATCACAGAGTTCTTAAGTGAACAAATACAGGAACAACAAAGAACTTTTTTGTAAATGAATGTAACTTATAATGTTTTATATATAAGATTTTGGACTACAAAATCAACGAAGGATACCATGAAAGTGAAGACAAAACTCCTTGCTCGGAAGAATTACAGGTTTATTGTAATGATTTTGTAAAATCCTATGGGATGAAGAAGACAGAACTACATGATATGAAGTATACAGATATAGTATATCACAGGAATACACCATGAGGTGTATCTACAAAATGTAATTTTGATTATCATAATGAAAATTACGCTTTTTTCTGAGGAAAAAAAAAAAGATGCAAAGTCCCCAACTTATTCCATAAATCCTTATCCTTAGATTCCCCTGACACGTTTAGTAATATTGAATCTGAGAGATAGAACTAGATTGCGCTCTTCTCCTTTTAATCAAACTTTTCCCAGTCTTTTGTTGACGTTCTTGTAAGTGAAATACCTAGATCCTCAGTGACCCATTGATGTTTTTCCACCAATAGATCTTCCATATTGATATTTCATAACTTAAAACTTTTCCCATTAAATTTCTCCATATCTACTTTTGAACTGCTCGTCATTTCTTTTCACCTAAAGAATTGATACTACAGATCTCCCACTATAACAAGGTTTACCACAGACACAATCCAAACCCTTAGCCACAAAGGCATCCCCCTAAAGCCAATAATAGCTCTAATATGAAATGTATATTTTAACCCTGTACAATAAGTTATTGCAAATGGATTCTTAATAAAAACAGAAAATATACAATGGAACAAAAACAAATTACACAAAGATTTTACCCTGGAAACCGAAATCAGGAAAACCATCAACCTATTTAGATATGCACCTCTAATTCTTTTATTCATCATCTTCCTATATTGTTTACAATACAATATATATAGGATCACATTCATTTTTTTTTTAGTTTCTTGAGAACTAAGTCCTTTTGTTGATAGCAGGGTTACTCTAATGGTGGAAAAAATAAAGGACTGAGAAGCATAGATTTGTGAAATGCTTTAGAAGGTCATTCATTTGTCTTGATAGTTTGTTTAGTTTTATTAGAATTTATGAATTCAGTTTCAGTGTTGATTAAGGATATTTTGCAGAGTCAATAATATGATGTGCCTATAGCTTGGATTGATTTAGTTTATTTTCAATCTTAGTCTTTTTCTTCCAAACACCGGTTGTCTTTACATAATTCAAAATTACATATTAGACTTCTAAGTCTAATTCTGGTCCAAACCCTCGTAGGGGTTTGTAAAAAGAAACTAGGTTGTAACTTAGAAAAGATATCAATAGAATCATTTTTTTATTTTCTTCTCAATTTGAGACTTGTTGTCTATTGATTTTTAGATGTGTGTTATCTTGTATTTATTGATTTAACTTTTGCAAACTTCCTTCTTTTTTTTTGTTAGTTTGTCTGTGACATGTGGGACTAACCTGTGGCTAAGAAACCACGACTCAGGGGCATCTAAGCCGTCAAAATCACCTGGGGATCGCACCCGGCCTGAGCCACACCAACCCTTAACATGGCTGGATTTTTTGTCCCCACAGGTTTCGAACCGATGACTTTAACATCATGGAGTGCCTTAACAACACACTCTGTCACCGACTGTCCTACACCTCGGGGACAACTTTTGCAAACTTCATTCACAAGAACTTTTCTATTTTTAAATTTTATTTTACAACAAAGCTAACAAATTTGATAATAGCATGAGGCCCAAGGACTTATTTCTTGAGGGTTTATTGATATTTTTGAATAGGCTATAAGCCTAGGTTAACAATCCTTCCTATCTCACCTGGCTTAGTGATATTTGAAAATGCTTGATTGAGGATATAGCCATTCCTTGCCTCAACACATGACATACCATGGTGTTGGTGATTTGATTATGATGAATAGTAGGTATTATAAAAGGATTTATTTGTAGCAATGGTATTATGGATGTGAAAATGGGACTCAAATTATCTTTAACATTGGTCTTCACTTGGTATTCACATCAGTTATTCATTTATGTTGATCTTTATCCATCTGAAAAGTCTTCTAGGGTTGTTCACCAACAACTAAAATTCTTCCGTATAAATCTCCTAGGAACTTGAAATTTGAACATGGTTCATTAAAGATCACATGATGTCACACTTTTTTTTTTGGACTTCTAGATGACATTCCTTCATTCATAAAAAATTTGGTCTTCAAAATCACTCATTCATGGATTGACCTTCTTGATCCTTTTATACCTGAAAATAAAATTAACACTTATCTGCAATAAAATGAGAGATCATATACGGATATAGGTGATAGGGATTTATACTACCAATAAATACACAAACCATTCACAAATAATTTATATAAAATAAATCCAAGGAATGATAAACAAATAAAAAATCATTTTTTTACTTATTCAGGAGTGTTGGCCACCTAGACTTCCCGACAATGTTTCATTGATTAAATATTTGTTTGATGTTAAATTGGAGTTATTAAAAATCCATATGAAATTGGATTCATAGATGTATCTCTAATAGAAACAAGGTTGAAAATTTATTTTAAATGATGTGTCAAACATGCTAAGGAACAACCTGCTTGACAAGTTGTTTGTGAATTTCTTCCTAGACCAATAGTCACCATTTGTAGCGTAGATTTTTCATTTGATGATGTGTTAACCTGATTCCAATTGGAGATTGAATTATATGCATGCAGGTATCTCCAATAGAAACATACTTTTAAAATAAGAATAATTGAGAAGTCAAATTTGATGAGGAAAAGTTTGCAGGGGAGAGTTGTTTTCTTTCCAATTTAGACCAACAATTACTCTTTTTTGTACAACTTTTTCATATGAATTCAAATTAGAATGATTGAAATTGGAGTTGAAAGTAGAATCATGTGGCTATATCCCATAGAAACAATTTTTACAGATATTTTTATTTGACATATCAAAATTGTTGATGAATAGTCTAGAAGGCATAGTTTAATAGTGTTGTTTTTAGGACATGTAATTACTAAATTGGGTATAAACTTTTCATCCAACATCGAAATGAGGTGATTCAAGTCTATATGTAAACTATCTTGCAAGGGATATCTACCTTATAAACAAGGTTTTTAAAATATACCCATTTGGTCCACCAAAAATGGACTGTCCCAACTCTATTTTTAGGAGACTTATTAATTAGCTTGCTACAAAAATCTAAAAAGAATGATGTTTATCCTAAAATTTGACCTGGGTATGTGTAAATGTGTGTAGGTGTATACTTTTAAATGTAATTCATTCACATACCAAAAATTGTAAATACCCATTTTCTAAATTTTAGAATATGACATGTTGAGGCCATAATAAACCCCCTTTTACTTTGCTTGTAAAAGCAAAAGGAAAGGGCCCCCCTACTAAAATTTCAATCCTATTTTCTAATCCTCTACTTCTTGAGCCTAATTTTAATTCTATGTATATATTGAGGGATTTGGGAGTCGGATATTAATTCATTATTCTTTTTAATGAATTTGTTGATTGATGATTTTTCAGGTTGATAATTCAAATTGTGCATCTTCCTGCTTGCATGTGGTGCTTCATGTATTCATCTTTATGCTTTCTCATATGGATCCTACTCTTATGTTTCGAACTCTAATTTTGAATCAAAAAATCATCAATCCTTATTTTAAGTAGATCTTTGGCACATGCAGTATCACGACACTTTTCTGCAGCCATCGTGATTATCGTTGACTAGAGTCAACACTCATTTATAAAAAAAATTGAAGGCAGGGAATATAATATATATGTCTTATTGGAAAGTCTCCTTTTAATTGCATGGTTATTCTCATTTTTTTATTTTTATTTTTTGCAGGAACAGGTTCGTAGGGCCACTTCATTTGCATGAGTGCTCCATCCTTGAGAGGAATTTGGGGGATTCTCTTGATCCTTATCTAGATACTTGACCTTGATTCTTACCCGGGATTCCCCTTATTGGAAAGTGGCTTATCTTGGTTTATAGTTGCCTTGAGGTCTAAATCAACCAAGGCTATCGAATTCACCTTTCTTGCAATCCTACCCCAAAGCCTCTTCAGATTGATCTCTACTGGATTTCTCTTTTGGTCTTCCCTATTGCCAAAGTCTAGGCCAAAACCCCATTGAGCTCCACGAATGTAATTCTTTGTTGTGTCGTCACCTAATTCCTGATAAATATCTATCTTATTTGTATCATGCATAGTGGCCTGGTGTAAAGACTCTTTCCTTGATCTAGTTGTGTTCCTAATCCTCGTGATCTTTGCAGGTGTACCCTCTAAGATGTGCATCTTCATTAGATTGAACATTGTTGTGTGCTTGGTTGGCATCGATCTCCTTTTACCATTCATCGCTACTTGTGACGTTAATTCATCACATGAAGTTTTGTCTTCTTCCCCTTCATCGCTTTCCATTCCTTGTAGTTGAATTGTAGTGTTCTTGATCGCCATATGACCTATCTACCCTCCTTAACACTCAGTTTCTCAAAACCTACGTGATATTCCTTATTCCTAATTCACCCCTTAGGTACAGAACCCTAACCTATGGTACCATGGGGGGCATGGAACCTTGAATTTTGAATAATTTGGCCTAATTTCCTTTTTTTTTGTATTATATATGTATATATATATATATATATATATATATATATATATGTATATATATATATATATATATATATATATATATTAATTTCTTTTAGTTATTAATTTATTTATTTCTTTTTATTTTTATTTATTAATTTTGTAATTATGTATTTTCTATTTTACCCTTGAATGGAAAAACCATTGGTTTTATTTGCTCTAATGGTTTACCCTAATTTTGCATTATATATAATTTTACAGAAGGGAAAATTAAGTTCACTTTAAATATTTATTTTTACAAGGGTAAAATATGGTTTTTACAAGGATAAACTATTTGTGTTACATAAACAAACTAGTTTTTAAATGATGTGTTTTTCCCTAGACCTAAGGTGTAATATGTACATCCCTTTTTTTTATGCTTCTCATAAAATTAAAAACAATTTGACTTTTCATTTTTTATATATTTATTTATTTTTCATTTTCGTTTTTCATTTTAATTTAGTTATTTATTAATTTATTTATTTCTTTTTATTTTTATTTATTAATTTTTGTAATTATGTATTTTCTATTTTACCCTTGGTTTTGGAAAAACCACGTGGTTTATTTGCTCATGGTTTTACCCTAAAGCTACATTATATATATAATTTTACAGAAGGGAAAATTAAGTTCACTTTAAATATTTATTTTTACAAGGGGTAAATATCGTTTTTACAAGGATAAACTATTTGTGTTACATAAACAAACTAGTTTTTAAATGATGTGTTTTTCCCTAGACCTAAGGTGTAATATGTACATCCTTGTTTTTCTTATGCTTCCATAAAACTGAAAAAACAATTTGACTTTTCATTTTTTTATATATTTATTTATTTTTTCATTTTCATTTTCATTTTAATTTTGTTTTCCCTTTTACCCATTTCTAGGTTGTACATATTCATTTCATTTTTTTCTCGTTTCATTTAGTTTTTATATTAATGTTTTCATTTTTCCCTCATCCACCAAAATCTAAGTAATATCCCATGAGACCTTCCCCAGGTTTCTCCTCATTGGTCCTCACATGTGCTTCATGGTAATTCCAATGGGAAATTAACATTTAAGACACCTCCCTATTTAGACAATCCTTCCTATTTTCATGGAATCCCTCCTCTCCCCCTCTTGAGCACCTTTAAAAATTTATGAATATTTTACTATGCCCCGAGACTAAGCTACAAGGAAATCAATATCAACCTTATTATATTATTATTTGATGGTCTTTGGCCTATCTCACAGGAGAGCTCATGAGAGTTTGTCGTCGGGAGTCTTAGTTGTCAAATAAATTATCCAAACTCCACCTCCCTTACCACTCACCCGATGACCACGTAAACTTTAATACTTTGTTGGAAGATGAGCCTTTGGGAGGAAGTATATTATTTTAATATTAAGAGTCATCATGGGAATCCTACGTCGTCATTGGGGAGTTACCATAGAAGGTTTAACAAGACTTACCTCACCCCCGACGACCATGTATCGTTTAATGGAAGATTATTTTAATATTCATTTTGGAGAACATGCACCAATGAATTGCATTATTTTAATATTTAATCTTGAAGAGTGTGCACATATCACAAATATTATTTTTATATTCTTCATAACTCATTGACTGTGTCGTTGGGAGAATGCATGAGAGAGCTCAGCTAGAGTGTCTTCAGGAGAGCTCATGATAATGTGTCATTGGGCTAGCTCATGGGAGTGAGTTGAAAATCATCGTCGAACAATTTGCCACCTCCCTTACCACAACACCCCTACAACCATGCACCACTTTAATATTTTTAGGGAAGGATATTTTATTATTATTATTGGAAAATGTGCACCCACCATAAATGGCATTATTTAATATTATTTATGAGGAAGTGTGTATTATGGGGAAATATGAATATTTTAATTCTCTTCATTGTCGTTGGGAGTGTGAGTTGGAGTTATCATAGTTTTCAAGGAAGTTACCAGTATTTACTTTTACCAAGACCAATCCTCTCGATGACCAACCCTTCCACACATTATATATTCTTAAGATTATTTTAATATTATTTATTGGAAGGTGCACACCCATGGGGAAAATATCATTATTTTAATTTTCTTCACCTCCCATCATAATATCATCATCGGAAATTATGTCCATTGTAATTTAGCTTTTGTGATGCATGAGCATCGCCAACTCAGCAAGTGAGCCAACACATCAAGCGAAAGTTCAGCTGGAGAAACAAACCCAAATTTTGAAAGTGCTTTGGGATTGTAGCACAAGTCTTAAATGAATCCTTTATGAAGGAGCGCCTTTTGTATATTGTATCAGACCTCTAGCCATACGCTCTTGTCTAAAATAGATAGGAGGCATTTAATAGATTTAATTCAGGTAGATAGGATTTTATTTCCATATTAGACAGTTTTAGAGTCCGAGAGGGAAAATGGATATAGATACCCTCCATTGTATTATTGTATAATAGTCAAGCATTCAGAAGAGAAGAGCAAGTAGAGAAAACTGGGAAGAACACCCATGTACAGACATTTGAATTAATGGAAGAAAGTTCTGATTCAAATTCGTGACTGGTGTTGTTTCTCTATGTATCTCGTTTATGTGTTCATGAATGTTTGTTCTTGGTATGCATTTGATTTGTATATGTTGTGCATGTGATTTCAAGGTTCAAACTGAAGTCAGAGAGAGAAGAGGATAAGTTTCAATTGTTTCTCTATCTGAGCCAGGAGATTCCTGCAAGGAGTGCAGTTGAATTCATCCGCAAGGAGTGAGTTGATGAGGGCTCGATAGTTTAACATTTGTTCTCATTCATCCAGGAGTGGAAGTGAGTCATTGCAGCCATGTAAGGAAGGTGCAGGCTGGAGAAGAAGTCTCAGTTGTTAATCTGAGCAAGGAAATTCAGAGACTGCTGCTGCAGGAAGTGCGCAGAGTCTGAAAAATTCAACACTTGGAAAGTTGTTGAATGTTGAGCGCAAGTAGTGCGTGCAAGCTCATGAGGGATAGTTCCTTTGTAATATAGTTGAAGGAGAGCCCAGGAGTTTTTGGGTCGAGGAAAGTTCGAGCGGGAAGTGCAAGTAAAAGTGTCCGAGGATAAGTTCTAAGAAGGGAGCTTTAGTCTTCTGAAGAAATCCTCGAGTAGGAGGAATTGATGGTCAGGATTCGCAGAGGAAGATTGCGAGATCCCGTCAACTGTCAGATCTCAGGAGAGTTGCGCGGGATTCAAGCCGAAGGAGCAGAATAAGACCCCGGAGATTCGGAGTTCGAGATATCGAGGTTTCTGTGGTCGTGAAATTCTTATAGGAAGGAATCGTGATCCACGATTTCCCGTAAGAACCTCAACCGTTGATCTGAGCGGGGATACATGGCAAGGGATCCCAAGGATCGTGAATCGGAGAGTTGGGATTCCGGAGACAGGAGCCTTGTATGTTGACATCGCGATTTGCAATTTCCTGATACAGTCAGAGCCGTTCATCTGCGGGACGCATGTCCAAGGATCTAGAAGAGTCAATATTCGGAGGTTCGAGACTTCCGCAGGCAAGGAATCGTTGCAATAGAAATTGCGATCCCACGATACCCGATTGAGCGTCGAGGAGACGGTGACGTGGAGGAGAGAGAGATCTCACGTGCATAGGAGTTCGACATATCGTGAGCTCGGAGGTTCGCAATTTGGAGCCGCCAAGTTTAGCATCAAAGTTTGTGAGGTCGCGAGAGGCGATATCTTGGCAACCATCGGTTAGAGTGTGGGGCCCAGAGCATAGTAAGGGGGGACAGGTGTCATCAGGGATCGAAGGATCGGAGATCCCGTGAACGGAAGTTCCACACATTTCAATTCTGTGAAGTCCGAACTCCGATAGGAGGGAAGGACCGTGGTCCTGTGGATTGACAGGTCACATGTGAAAAGGGGTTAGCCGGAGGCTAAGGCTCACGAAAGTACCATCGGAGATCGGGGATCGGGGATTCACAAGAGAAGTGACTCACGACAGCGTGAGCACTGATTTCCCAAAGGGGTAATTCCCAATAAGGAGAAAGGAAAGTCGTGGACGAGTGACCATCGGGATTCGGGGATTGGTGAGACCCGATTCCGTGAGTTCAGGACTCGCGATTAGGCGAGGTCCGATTTCCTGATTTCAAGGAGGGAGGTCACAAGGAAGTGTTCTGTGGGTAGAAGAGTCCCGATAAGGGATTTGAAGAGCGGTTCAACTCTTCGGGCCGAGGAAAGAGAAGGTCTTGGTAGAAGCGGGCGTGTCGGGTGGCGTGTGTTGTGCCAAGTGGTATCAGGGCGAGTCTCTATTTGTATACTTCAGACAGAGGGAGAAAGAAGAATTCACCATGCCGCCCAGAAGGGAAAGACAATCATCTGATCCAGAGGACAAGGATGTGCGAAGAAGAGGAAGACAAACATAGGTGCCAGAGATGGAAAGGAAGATACGCGATCTCAGAGCGAGATTGGAAGATATGGAAGCAACGCAGAGACGCACAACAAATGTTGGAGATCTAAGTGACTCCGAAGGCGAAGTGGAAGCCAAACAGCAAGGAGAAGTTGCAGCCGAAGATGCAGCCAATGAGCGATTAATAAAAGCTATCGCTCAGATGAGTTCGAAGACAAAGATGGACATTCCAACTTATGAAGGAAGTCTGGATGCAAAAGAGATTTTGGATTGGATTAGAGCTCTTGACACCTACTTCGATTATGAGGACATCGAAGAGGATAAAAATGTAAGGCATGCTGTCACAAAATTGAAGGGACACACAGCATTATGGTGGGACGAGCTTCAAGCAGATAGACGTTCCAAAGGCAAGCAAAAGATCAAAAGCTGGGATCGAATGATTGCAAAGATGAAGGAAAAATTCATCCCGAGGGATTATCAGATCACACTGTTCAAGAGAATGCAGAACTTGAGACAGAAGTTGATGATGGTGAAGGAGTATACGGAAGAATTCTATAAGCTCAATATCAGAGCAAGTCATCGGGAGAGCGATGATGAAAATGTTGCCAGGTATATGAATGGCTTAAGATACAATATCCAGGATGAGATGAGTATGACAACCATCAGAACAGTGGAGGATGCGTATCAAATGGCGTTGAAAGCTGAGGAAAAGCTAAGCCGTAAGCCAACACAGCGAGGCCGAGGTAGGAGCCAGCCGAAAGGTAAGTCGGTTGCCCAAGATAGGTTCCAGAAATCTAAGGATGACTGGAAGAAGCCTCATACGAGAATGGAAAGAGGTGGAAGTTCTCAGCGAGGCCATCACGCTGAACAGCAAAGGAAGCAGACGGAAACAAGCGAAGGATACGCTGATAATAGTACTTTTCCCCGTACCAGAGGTAGAGGAAGAGGTAGAGGAGGAATCATCACATGCTACACATGTGGAAAGAATGGGCACAAAGAAGTTGATTGTCCAGACAGGAAGAAGGACGGAGGAGAAGCTCACATCACCGAGGCACAGAGGTGAGCTGCTGAAGCGGAAGATGCAGAAGACGGAAGGTCACTGATGATGCGTAAGGTTCTCTTAACACCCAAGAAGGAGGTGGAGGACACAGCTCAGAGAAGTAGACTTTTCAGAACTGCATGCAAGACCAAAGACAGGAAGTGCAAAGTTATCGTGGATAGCGGAAGCACAGACAATCTCGTTTCAACCGAGATGGTGGAGAAACTAGAGCTGGAAATGACTGATCACCCGAGTCCATATAAATTATCATGGATACAGAAGGGACATCAGGTGAGTGTCACTAAACAGTGTTTAGTTGACATCAAAATAGGAGGATATAATGATAAAATACTCTGTGATGTTATTCCTATGGATG
>SNQJ01S0039040.1:14848-31291 GCA_010110895.2 Picea sitchensis | reverse complement strand
AAGGAGGTGAAACCGGAAGTGAACAATAGGATACTTCTCATGAGTGGGAAAGAACTTCTGGCAAAGGTAAAGAAGAAGGAGGATCCACAATTCTATGTGGTCAGAAAACTGAAGGTTGTTTTGACCAGCACAAGAGTGGATGACTTGCTGGAAGAAATTCAGGAATTGTTGGAAGAGTTCGTTGACATTGTGGTGGACGAATTACCTCATTCGTTGCCGCCAATGAGGAGTGTGAGTCATCATATAGACCTCATACCAGGAGCTAGTTTTCCTAATAAAGCTGTGTACAGGTTGATGCCGCAGGAGAACGAAGAAGTCAAAAGGCAGATACAGGAACTACTGGATAAAGGACTGATCAGAGAAAGTTTAAGTCTGTGTGTCGTTCCAACGGTACTGAGTCCAAAGAAAGATGGAGGTTGGAGAATGTGTACAGATTCCAGAGCCATTAACAAGATAACCATCAAGTACAGGTTTCCATTGCCACAGATGGATGATCTGATGGACTGTTTAAGTGGAGCCAAATGTTTTTCAAAGGTTGATTTGAAAAGCGGATACCATCAAATTCGCATGAGGGAAGACGATGAATGGAAGATAGCCTTCAAAACAAACGAAGGGTTGTATGAATGGCTAGTCATGCCATTTGGTTTGACGAATGCACCGAGTACATTCATGAGGCTGATGAATGAAGTGCTGAAGGAATTCATTGGTAATTTTGTCATTGTTTATTTAGATGACATATTGATTTTCAGCAAAACAAAAGAAGAACATCTGAAGCATTTAGCTGCAGTAATAAGGAAACTACAGCAAGAGAAGTTGTTGATCAACATGAGGAAATATTCATTTATGAAGACAGAACTCATTTACTTGGGATTTGTCATGTCGGAAAATGAATTCAAGATGGATCCAAGTAAAGTGGAGGTAATTAAAAATTGGCCATCACCGAGAAATGTTTTCGAGGTGAGAAGTTTTCATGGATTGGCTAGTTTCTACAGAAAATTCATCAGGAATTTCAGTGGAATTAACGCAACGATGATGGACACAGTCAAGAAAAGACATAAATCTTTTCATTGGACTGAAGAGGCAGGGAAGAGCTTCAATCTGTTGAAGCGAAAGATCACAGAACAACTGGTTTTGGTATTGTCGGATTTTGCAAAGGTATTCCAAGTGAAATGTGATGCAAGTGGCTTTGCCATAGGAGCAGTCTTGAGCCAGGAGGACAGACCAATTGCATATTTCAGTGAGAAGCTGGATGAGGCAAAGGTGAAGTATTCCACATATGATAAAGAATTTTATGCTATCATACAGGCACTGAAGAAGTGGAGGCATTATTTGATGCCAAAAGAATTTGTTCTGTATAGTGATAACCATGCATTATAGTTTGTGACTCAGCAAGAGAAGCTGAATCAGAAACATGCTAAATGGGTAGAGTATATGCAGAATTTTACATTTGTAATTAAACACATTTCAGGTATTGCTAACAAAGTGGATGATGCTTTGAGCAGGAAGTGTTTATTGCTGCAGGAGTTCCGAGTCAAGACATTGGGTTTTGAAAACCTTAAAGACATGTATAAAGGTGATGCGGATTTTGCAGAGGCATACGAGGAAGCTGAGAATCCAGTTCTCAGAGACTGAAGCCCGTGGATATTACATGATCCAAAATGGACTGTTGTTCAGAGGAAATTAGTTATGCATTCCAAATTGCTCCATGAGGGAGAATCTGCTAAAAGAGAAGCACAATGGCGGATTAGCAGGGCATTTTGGCCACGACAAGACATTTGCAAAGCTAAACGAAGCATATTTCTGGCCGAAGATGCGAACAGATGTCAAGAAGTTTGTTGACAGGTGTAGAATTTGCCAGCATTCGAAGGGAAAAAAGAAGAATGTGAGATTCTATCAATACTTACCCATACCTGAGAGGTCGTGGGATGAAATCAGCATGGATTTCGTATTGGGATTACCGAGGACACAAAGAGGACATGATTCGATCTTTGTGGTGGTCGACAGGTTTTCCAAAATGGCACATTTTATTCCATGCCAGAAGACCAGTGATGCGACTCATATCGCCAATTTGTTCTTCAAGGAGATCGTTAGACTTCATGGTTTACCCAGAAGCATTGTATCGGACAGGGATACAAAATTCATTGGACATTTCTGGAGGACACTCTGGAAGAAGATGGGGACTAACTTGATGTTTAGTTTAGCCTATCATCCACAGACGGATGGGCAAACAGAGGTGGTAAATAGGAGTCTGGGATATTTATTAAGAAGCCTAGTGATAGAGCACCACAACAGCTGGGACAATGTGTTGCCACAGGCAGAGTTTGCTTACAACGAATCAGTGAATAGGAGCACAGGAAAAAGTCCATTTCAGATTGTATATGGCAGACAGCCAAGAGGAATATCTGAACTGAGGGATTCAGAGCAGATAATGACTAACAGTGCAAAAGCTGAAGAATTCGCAGAGGCGATGGAAGAACTTCACAGTAGAGTGAAGCAACGATTGCTGGAATCAAACCAAGAATATAAGCACAGAGCAGATCAGCATCGGAGATGACTTCAGTTCGAAGTTGGTGATCTAGTTTTGGCACATCTGAGGAAGGAAAGGTTCCCAAGGGGAACATACAACAAGCTGAAGATGAAGAAAATTGGGCCATGCAGAGTCCTGAAGAAACTCAGAGAAAATGCTTATGAAATTGAATTGCCGGATGAGATCGGAATATCTCTGACATTCAATGTCTCAGACTTATATCCATATAAGGCTGAAGAAGAAGGAGCTGGAAGTGATGAACAGCCAGAAATCCATGGGCAGAAACAGATGTCGATTTCAGAAAAGCCACAGATGGAGTGTATACTTGACAAAAGGGTGAGTAAAAAGACCAGGCAGAAGCAATACTTCGAATATCTGGTGAAATGGAAAAACCATCCAGTGGAAGATGCCAGCTGGGAGACAGAAGCAGTAATTCAAAAGCATGGACAAACCGTGCAGGAGCTCATGGACAGGAGCCCATGAAAGTTTTCAAGCTGAGGAGTATGATGCAGGAGCATCACCAACTCAGCAAGCAAGCCAGCACATCAAGCAAAAGTTCATCTGGAGAAACAAACCCAAATTTTGAAAGTGCTTTGGGATTGTAGCGCAAGTCTTAAATGAATCCTTTATGAAGGAGCGCCTTTTGTATATTGTATCAGACCTTGAGCCATACGCTCTTGTCTAAAATAGATAGGAGGCATTTAATAGATTTAATTCAGGTAGATAGGATTTTATTTCCAGATTAGACAGTTTTAGAGTCCGAGAGGGAAAATGGATATAGACACCCTCCATTGTATTATTGTATAATAGTCAAGCATTCAGAAGAGAAGAGCAAGCAGAGAAAACTAGGAAGAACACCCATGTACAGACATTTGAATTAATAGAAGAAAGTTCTGATTCAAATTCGTGACTGGTGTTGTTTCTCTGTGTATCTCATTTATGTGTTCATGAATGTTTGTTCTTGTTATGCATTTGCTTTGTATATGTTGTGCATGTGATTTCAGGGTTCAAACTGAAGTTAGAGAGAGAAGAGGATAAGTTTCAATTGTTTCTCTATCTGAGCCAAGAGATTCCTGCAAGAAGTGAAGTTGAATTCATCCGCAAGGAGTGAGTTGATGAGGGCTCGATAGTTTAACATTTGTTCTCATTCATCCAGGAGTGGAAGTGATTCATTGCAGCCGTGCAAGGAAGGTGCAGGCTGGAGAAGAAGTCTCAGTTGTTAATCTGAGCAAGGAAATTCAGAGACTGCTGCTGCAGGAAGTGCGCAGAGTCTGAAAGATTCAACACTTGGAAAGTTGTTGAATGCTGAGCGCAAGCAGTGCGTGCAAGCTCAGGAGGGATAGTTCCTTCGTAATATAGTTGAAGGAGAGCCCAGGAGTTTTTGGGTCGAGGAAAGTTTGAGCGGGAAGTGCAAGTAAAAGTGTCTGAGGATAAGTTTTGAGAATGGAGCTTTAGTCTTCTGAAGAAATCCTCGAGTAGGAGGAATTGACGGTCAGGATTCGCAGAGGAAGATTGCGAGATCCCATCAACCATCAGATCTCAGGAGAGTTGGGGATTCAAGCTGAAGGAGCAGAAGAAGACCCCGGAGATTCGGAGTCCGGGATATCGGGGTTTCTGTGGTCATGAAATTCTTGTAGGAAGGAATCGTGATCCGCGATTTCCCGAAAGAACCTCAACCGTTGATCTGAGCGGGGATACATGGCAAGGGATCCCAAGGATCGTGAATTGGAGAGTCGAGATTCCGGAGACAGGAGCCTTGTATGTTGACATCGCGATTTGCGATTTCCCGATACAGTCAGAGCCGTTGATCTGCGGGACGTGTTTCCAAGGATCTGGAAGAGTCGGTATTCGGAGGTTCGAGACTTCCGCAGGTAAGGAATCGTTGCAATAGAAATTGCGATCCCGCGATACCCGATTGAGCGTCGAGGAGACGGTGACGTGGAGGAGAGAGAGCTCTCACGTGCATAGGAGTTCGGCATATCGTGAGCTCGGAGGTTCGCGATTTGGAGCCGCCAAGTTTAGCGTCAAATTTTGTGAGGTCGCGAGAGGTGATATCTTGGCAACCATCGGTTAGAGTGTGGGGCCCAGAGCATAGTAAGGGGGGACAGGTGTCATCGGGGATCGAAGGATCAGAGATCCCGCGAATGGAAGTTCCACGCATTTCAATTCTGCAAATTCCAAACTCCGATAGGAGGGAAGGATCGTGGTCCTATGGATTGACAGGTCACATGTGAAAAGGGGTTAGCCGGAGGCTAAGGCTCACGGAAGTACCATCAGAGATCGGGGATCGAGGATTCGCAAGAGTAGTGACTCACGACAACGTGAGCACCGATTTCCCGAAGGGGTAATTCCCGATAAGGATCAAGGAAAGCCATGGACGAGTGACCATCAAGATTCGGGGATTGGAGAGACCTGATTCTGTGAGTTCAGGACTCGCGATTAGGCGAGGTCTGATTTCCTGATTTCAAGGAGGGAGGTCACAAGGAAGTGTTATGTGGGTAGAAGAGTCCCGATAAGGGATTTGAAGAGCGGTTCAGCTCTTCGGGCCGAGGAAAGAGAAGGTCCTGGTAGAAGCGGATGTGTCGGGTGGCGCGTGGCGCGTGCTGCACCATTTTGCAAGACTTATCTCATCGTCTCACCTACCAACCCTTCTGACCACCAAATACCCCGATGACCATCCATGTAATATTTTAATATTTTTTTGGAGGATTATTTTAATAATTATTCCTGGAAAATGTGCACCTATTGGAATGATATATTGGAAGAAGGAATTATATTGTTTTAATATTTAATTATTTCATTGGAGTGAACATAGTGTCGTTAGAATCTGCATGGAGCTAGAGTGTCGTCAGAAGCTTAGTCCACCAGAGTGAGTGTGCACCACCCATGTCGATGATGAAGACCTTAATTTGGGGGAATTGGGGGAATATCATATTGTTGAATACTTTGGGAATTTCATTCCCACAAAAAACACCTAGGACTATGTCCCATTTTTCTGGGCGGGGGGAATTATTATTTTTATTTTAGTTATTTATTTATTATTTATTATTTATATCTTCATTTTTTAATTTTTATTAATTTTTATTTTCACTTTAGTGGGGATAATCATTTTGGTTTTCATGTAAGTTAGGGGGAATTTTATCAATTTTTTTTATTAATTGTACTTAGGTTAATGTAATTAATTTTGTTATTTCCTTTTTATTTTTTTATTTTTATCATTTCTTAATTTTTAGGAGGAAAATTAGTCAAAATTATATTACAAGCCACTAATCCTATGCATGCCCATGTTATTATTCAAATTAGCTAAAGGGGATAAAACCATTTAAACCACTAAGTGTTGGATTCTCTTATGCATGTGGGATTTTTATTTGCAAGTTTAAGGATCAATGGCCAATATTCACCCACATGCTTAATCAAGGGTTGTTGAGCATCATTTTTCAAACGAGCATAACTTGGGTTGCATGTGTCATAATTGAGCCCATGATACCTCATTGGAAAGGTATCAAATAAAGGAATGCAATGGTAGAGGTATCTAGGGCAATAAAGTGAAAAATAATGCTAGAAAATACAGAAAACAACGGACCATGAATTTGGAGGGCAAAAATGACTATGCAAACTTCAAAAAGCCATATCAAGGGCTATGGGCAACGAAATCAAGCCCAAGATAGCTAGATGGAAATATATAAGAGAGAAGAATAGTATTTTATAGAAAAAAAACATTGGTAGATTGAGAGTGGAAATGCTCCGAAAATGCAAAACATAGAAGAGACCCAAATTTAATTGAATAATGGGCTATGTTATGTTCCGACAGTCATATCTCAAGCTACATAAATAGAAATTGAACCAAAAAGAGCATGATTGAAATATGAGACAAAGGAGAAGGAGCCATGATGATATTAATAAGTAGAAAAACACCCAACATGTCTAGAAATGTCATGAGGAATAGAAGAAGACACCAACAGGAGGAGTCAATAACATTTTTAGATGAATATCATTTGTAAACTGCATGAGGGAGAGAATAACCACTCAAGAGTCTCTTCATATTCTATTTGTAACTCTCACAAATTCATTTTTGAAAATGTAAAAGAGTTTTGAAATGTAAAATGATGAAACGAAAGGGAAAACGAAATGAATAGACACAATATTTGAAGAGTCTCTCTTTTTTATTAAAGAGATCTCACTGAATGTAAGGAATTTTTCCCTTTGTAAATGAAATATGAGACTATTACTTCTGAATGAATGAAGAGCAAGATGCATTCTGGGAACTTGTTATTTTTGTAGATGTATATGAGACTTTTCTTTGTACATTTTTCTTATGCTTGAGTAGTATATAATTCTGTTGTATGAACTATTTCTTCACTTTATTCTAAATACTCATGTTGTCACACGCTCCCTTGTGACTACAAAAATAATGTTATGAATGAATTGTACAACTAATTGTTTATGTACATATAGCATTGTTGTTATAACTTATCATTAGCATACATGAATTATTTTTGGTTCTGATGACATTATCTCTCACTATACTCATTTAGTTAGTTTTTCTCCTATAGGATAGGTTATAATTAGTTAGGTTAGATTAGTTTAATTTTAGTTTAGATTGGATTTATAATTAAATAGGAATATTTTGGGGACATATCATTGTCTTTCCCCTCTTTATTATTTTAATTCTTAGTGGCAACCAGGCCCACATACTATTTGAAAACACTACACCAAATGAGAGTAGGTTTAATTGGGACCTACCATCGAGCATTCTCCCTTACCTGCTTGATAGGCCATTTGGACCTGTCAACATGACCTTCACAAGATCTTTTAGAAAATGCAAAAATACCTAAAGAAATAAATAAATAAAACATTAGTTCAAAATGTGGTATGATAGTAACGAGATCTTGACGTAACCACAATGGAAACTCAAGAGAGTCCACGAAGTATCCCATTATCTATGATATTGATATAATGAGATATTGACATAACCATCATGGAAACTCAAGAGAGTCCATGGAGTGTCTCATTATTTGTGAAATAGTTTCCACATTTTGATCATGATATTATGATTTGTGTATGACGATGTCTTTGGAAATTTTATCAAGGAATACAACCTTCATCAAATCATTGAGTAGGATGCATTTGTCATTATTCCTAAGATCAAAGAGACTAGATGCAGGGTAAATGTAATAAATGATGAAGAATCAAAAGTTGTAAAAGGTTTTAAATGAATGAAGAAGCATGGTTTAATGGATAGAAAGGTAAAGATGATAAAAAAAAAGTGATGAAAAGAGAGGATGTAAAGAGTAAAGGAGAGAAGTGGGTAAGGAAAGGTAGGAAAATGAAAATAAAGGAATAATAATGAGAGAAAACAAAAATAGAAGTAAAGGCACTATGAAGGAAAAAACAAAAGAATGGAAAAGAAAAGTGAGGAGGAATATAGATAACAATGATAGTGAGTGCCCGCACCTATTCTCGGGGCTAGGAGATGGCTCAATGGGTTGTCATAATATTGAGCATCTTGATCACAATGGAATGGGATATCATGTTGTAGTAGGTGTAAGAAGCCATGGGCACAGATTGTGTAATCGAGGACAAACCGTCGTAGGAAATTGGCCTTTCCTTGTAGGCTTTGTAGTTGGCGCAAATTCTTGGGGGGAGGAATCTCATTAATGGCTTGGACTTTCAGGATTTCCACTATGATTCCTTTTTGGGAAACGATGAAACCAAGGAGGAACCCTATTGTGATGCAAAAAATGAATTTGAGAGGCTTTAATCGAATTTTATACTTGTGATATCTTTGAAAGATAATTCGTAAGTCCTCTAAGTGTTGGGAAAGCTTCTTGGAGCGAGCGATGAGATCGTCTAAGTAAGAGAGAAAGATATGGGAGAGATCATGAAAAACATACGTCATGGCTCGATGAAAAGTGACACCAATAGTTTTAAGCCCAAATGGCATGACGTGATAGGTGAAGGTGCCCCAGGGGGTAGTGAATTCAGTTTTGTATTGGACTGTGTGACAAATTTGAATTTGATTGTAGCCGGAAAACCCATCCATTAATGAAAGGACTTCATGTCTGGCACAAGCATGAATAACCTGATCAATGAAGGGGGTTGGGAACCTATCTTTGGGACAAGATTGGTTGAGGTAACGAAAATCAATGCAGACCTAAATAGTACCCTGTTTTTTGTTAACTAGCATAAGGTTTGAGACCCAAGAAGTATACATAATGGGGTAAATGAACCCAGTCAAATGTAACTTATCAATATTGGCTTTGATAGCCATAGCTTTGGAAGGGTGAAGTGGATGTTTCATTTGGAAAATGAGAGCCACATTGTGACATGTATCGATTCAATGTTCGAAAATGGCTAGATACAGGCTAGGAATTTCTATATAAGACCAAAAAGAGATATCTCTAAATTCCTGAAAGAGAGCTTTGTAAGCTTGAAATTCTTCGGGGGAGCATGTAGCGTCGAGAGTGATCTCATTGACGACACCATTTTTTAAAGAGATGTATATTTTGATTGTGGGAGAGATATTGGCCATATTCCCTTCCTCAAAAGAATCGATAGTGGGGATTGGGTTTTTAAACAAATCCACATGTCATGGAGGAATGAAGTCTTTGGTTTCAATTTCATAGACATGAATATATGTGCGGGGTTGAAATGCTTCTTGTGATAAGAAAAATGATTGGTGATGGATGGAATCCCAAGGACAATCAGGTGTCGTCACAGTCTCTAAGATGTCTTCATATGATTGAAATATGTATGAGAAGAATGGATCCTCATAGGTATGGGCAGATATAGGTGTTTCATTGGGTTGATCTGAGTTGTTTATGGTGTGATCATCTATGGAAGGCATAGACGATGTTGATGGGTGGTCATTGTATGTTGTTGAGGTGAGTCGATCGAATAGAGTAGGGGAAGGGACTTCACTAGATGAAATGAACCATATATCCATGCATGTGTGTGGATCATGTGTAATGGGGGGAGGAGGAATTTGATGGAAAGAAATTACAAGCAAATTAGGTGGGTTTGGCGGGAAGTCTTCTAACTGTCCTGGTATATGTATGGATGGTGGGGTCATAGGTATGGAATATTTCTCTGAAGATGGGACAATGGGGTTACCTTGAGTGGGTAAGGTAGTTTGGTTTTGAGGAAGTGAGGCTTGAAGGGATGTTCAAATATTTTGAAGGGTAGTCATGCGATGACTCTAATATTCGATAATGAGAGGGCACATGTATGTAAAATGGTCCATTTGGTGGCACAATGCACAAGGGAATTTCATCCTTTCATTTACTTATGTGGATATATAATGGATGTCGGTAATTTTAGAGGTAGTGGGGGGCGCTTGAGAGGGCTTAGGCAATGATGTATGCCACACTGCTGCTAGGGTTTATCGGAATTGAGGGAGAGTTGGACAATGATCAATATACTAGCCATATTCAAAGCATATGAAACATGCAAAGTTGGTATGTAGAACCTTCTTGTGTGATGAATAAGGTTCTACAGTAGTGTGTGTGGTTGTCACGACTAGGGTAGGGAGTAATGGTGTTATCTTAGGAAGATTAATTAAATTTCATAATTCAGGTCGCACAGGGCATAGATAAGTAGGGTGTCCAACGATGGCACAAAGTGTTAATGGAGGTTGGCCCTAAGGATGAGAGGTGGACCCCTTCTTCTTCTTGGTACCCCATTTTTTGGTATCATTTCCCCCAACTGTGTGACTGGTTGGAAGATTTGGTGTTTGAACCATCAATTGTGTGGGAAAAAACCTCTAGTTGAGGTGGAAGGGGTGGGAATGGTACCATAGATGGTGGCTCTAAATACCATACTAGGATAGCGATCACCATGTTTGGCAAGGTGAGAGTAGTGACGACCTAATATGTTGTGACTCTTGGTGGTGGGTAAAAGAATGGTATTTGGGTTATGTCCTGGGGACCATTTTCCAAATAGGTATTTTCCGAGTCATTGGCGGATTTTCTTGAATTGGTGGCAATGTGGATGTGTTTGAGGTAAGTTGAGGAGTTTTTTCTTCAGTGGGATGTTCCTCGTCAATCTCAATGACATCTAAAGAGACTAGAAGACTTGAGTTGAACTTGTAGTAGGGATGTGATGTGGACTTCCCTGATAAGATCCCATAAGCGATGCATATTGAAATATTCCTAGTCCAACATCAATGACTGGAGAGAGGTCGGAGTTGGCTCTTATGAGAGGGAGAATGTTGTCTATGTGCCCCAATTGATTGGGTTCATAGTGTGTTAATTGGTCGATGGTGACTATATTCCCATTGTGAGGGAAGAGCATGGTGTGAAATATGGAAGAGGTGACTACTTCCATGGTGAAAATCTCACTTCATCTAAATAGGATGTTGTATTCCAATTAGGCATCATTGACTTCGATATTAATGAGAATCTATTTTCCCCCTAGTTCGATTGGAACATTTTGGTAGAGGCCTTCAAGTTGTGATGGGAGACCATCGTATGCTCGAAGAGTAATGGCCAAAGGGATGAGCTCGGGGTGATCTGAGTTGTTTTTGTACATTTTTGGACATAATACATGTAGATACCCCTTCGTCTATGATACACCGATGTATTGTTATGTTTCAAATTTTGACCGGGATTTGGAAAGCGACCAAAGAGGGAAGGCGTGTTCCTGCATTGTCCAAATCAAAAGTGATCAACCGAGTATCTCATGGGTCAATTGCCCCCAATTGTGAGATCAAGGTCTTTCGCTGTGAAGGGCATGTTTAGAGAACCTATAAAAAAGACATGGCATCTGGCGATTGAGCTAAACCGTCAATTAGGATATAGTTGTGTGCTACCCTAGCATGGGGTTTGTGTACATTCCTGTGTATAGGTCTACAGGGTAATTGGGTGGTTGATTATGTGGTAGGATGGGGTATCGTCATAGGTTGTCCTACTATTAATTGCGGTGAGTCTGATGTGGTTGAATTTGAGTCGGGAGGCATATTGTACAGAAGGATAAAATTTTGTAGTAGAATATCCTCTTCAGTGGTGAGGAGAATTTTGCAATCCATGGGGTTTCTAGGTTAGGTTTGACTTGGATTGGGGTACTGTCCCATATGTTTTGGGTGAGGGGTAGCCTCTAGCTGAGTATTGATGATTCCTTAATGCAAAATCAGTTTCTCCAAGACCACTGGTGTCTAGGGTTGCATATAATTTTGTGGTATCTTTGGGGGAGGTTGTTGTGCAGGGGGTATTTTCATGTTCATGGTTTCTTTCATCCTCTTTTAATCAACTATTTGAGGGAAGTGGTTGGTATAATGTCCATACTCGCCACATATTTCGCAAGCGAAATTGGTTCTAAGGTTGTTTTTTTTTTCCTTGATGTGGTTGGACATTATTATTTCCCCCTTGGATATTTTGGTTACCTCCTATTGGGGGATTTTTTTGTTGGGGGTTTCCCCCTTATCCCTGGTTGTTGTTATTTATGTTCTTACCCTTCTTCTTGTTATTGTTGATTTGACTAGGGGGATTCGTTGTATTCAATTGTTCAAAGGATTGAACTTATTGAATGGGAGAGGGTTGAACAAAGTTAACGCCTACTTGTTTCATTCCATGCAGTGGGGAAGCAAGTTGAGGGGGACCTAAGAAAAGGAAATATGAATTACCTTGTGGGGGAGGGGGTGTGTATTACTTGTATGAGCTGGATGTGCCACTTACATTACTAGAGTTGTATGCAGTGATAGGTGGTGTGTACCTAGAAGTGGTGATTGCACTGATTTTGTTGGTGGTGCGAGTACATGTCCTCCCATCGAGGGGGTAGGAGGGATCATGAAAGTTGGGGGGTGTGGGGGAAGGATAATATGGTTTTCCCTCATATGGATGGTGATATTGGTTAGCCCAAAACATGGATAGCGATTGAGAATATGGGTTAAAATGGGTCATGGACCTGATCAACCCATCTATGGCATGGGATGCTCCTAGTTTGTCTTGACCAAAAGGAAGAAGACTAGGAGCATCTGGTAATACGAAGTAAAGGTACCCTGATTGGGAGTAAATGAGGTCGGTTTTTTAGGCTTTTGAGATGGCTTCTTCTTTTGATTGAGGGAAAGTAGTGGCCACATCTTTGTCTATGACCGGGACTACTGATTTAAGAAACTAGTATAACAATTGTTGTGGGGTGGTATCAGCCTTGAAAATTCTTCTTATCTAGTGTCATTCATGAATATGATCAACGATGTGGAGAACTGTGATTTGTTTGAATTCAAAGAGAATCTCCAAAGTGATGTCATGGCGGATAAGAAGTTGAAAGAAGGATAAGAAGGCTTTAGCCAATGATTTGAAGGTCTCGTGGGACCCTGATTTCTCATCCACATACCATTTGGTAGATGGACCAATGAGTATTCTCTGGAAAAACCTCAAATAAATGGAATCCCCCATGATACTATTGGAAGAGAACCACATGTGAAAGAACATAATGTGATTGGTAGGGTCCTCACCCAATTTACCTTCAAAGTTTGGGATGTATGAAGGTAATTTGGTGGGCATGTTGGGCCACATGGCATCATGCAAGATAGAGTCATTCGTGACTTTGGTCAAATCATGAATGTTGAGTGATGCCAAATATGGCATGGAAGGAGGTGTTCCAGCCATGGTGTGAAACAACTGATAGGTAGTTCTTTGTGAGTATGATTGGGAACTCATACCCTACGAACAAGGTTGAGCTCCTCCTCCTTGTGATGGAGGACTAGTGGGTGGGTTATTTGGGATATTCACGTCGAGCAAGGTGGAACCGAGAAAGGATGATCCAAAATGCTTGTACTCACTAGTGTATGGGATGGTTGAGCCACACGGAATTCACTCTATGGACTTGTGACATAGCACCTTCGTTCATGGTATATTAAAGAATACCCCTAATTTCACTATATATTGGTAAATATCTCCAAAAATCCTTTTGTTGAACCCCACTCCCAATACATCTTTTTAATAAAAGAAACCCATGTTTTCACAAAATACCCCTTTTTATACCTCCCAATACCTATAAACCCCTTGAGACCCCACATCCCTCCCCCAATACCTACAATATATTGACTTTATTTTTTACAATTTAAAAACCCCCTTTATGAATGAACGTGATAAGATATTGGTCAATAAGGTGGCATCCTCGTGGGTTGAGTTGATGTGTCAGCCAAATTGGTGACACTTCCCAATATTCGAGGGAGGTTCTGTAGGCGTCTAGAATGATGGGGATTCTGTGGTTCCCCTATGATTTTGGACTTGATAGGAATGTGTGTGAGTTGTGATGAGAGAAATAAATGAACAAGTTTGTTTTATATTTCTAGACTATCTCAACAATGCCATTCATAGTTGCATGTAAGAAATAATGGATATCATACATTAAAACAACTAAACAAGCAACAATGTAGGGTAGTTTGGGTTTTATCTGTGTGGGAGAATAAAAAAAGTTGCACGTGTCCTAAAAGATGCAATCTCCTTCCTCTCAAAATAACACTGGGCCTTCCAAAATCACTCAAGAATAGTGCATGAACCCACCAGAAGAGGAACTAGTGAAGGTATGCACACTTAGTTATAATGAGGGGTAAAGGGGGCATATCCCGAAAGTACTGGAAATATTTCCCAATAGCCATTAAAAATATGATTGAGGTGTGATTGCAACCCACAACCACCACATGGGTAGAAATCCTAGTTTTTGGCAACCAAGTTACCTCAATCAAGTACATAATTTATATTTTCGGCCTAAGAAATAGGTCACGGGCTAGATGCTTCCCAAGAATTAGGTGACTCGAGGAGGCATGCACAGAATAACCAGACCTCGGCCTTCGACCATTCATGGGTATCCCCCTTCCTTATGGTGTAGGAACACTTTATTTAGAGGATTTTGGTTCCTTGATTGTCAACTTCTAAGTTTCAAAATTGAAAATGATAATAGGGGGTTGTTTGTATACCTACCGTCGAAATCCTAACTTAAATTACAAACTTCTTTTGTGTTCCTCCTATTGAGGTTAAAAATGAGTTACTTAATGGTTGATTTTAGGATTTGAAGTGGGTTGTGAGATTCGGGTCATGAGGCAACCTCATTGATTAAAATGGTGTGGAAAATTTCCAAGGATATATGTAATCTTTTTTATTCTCCTAGATTGCTTGTGGGAATAAGGAAAAGAGAATACTATGACTCCAAATATGCAATATAAATATTTAAGTGTGTGTTAAGGTGTTATAGCAAGATTTTCCTCAAATATTGTTAATGAGAATTCTTCTATTCTTTCTCTCCTTCTTCTTCTTTCTCAAATTATCTCTGCAAATGTGTGTATTGTTGTGTCTCTAGATCTATTAAATGAAGGTTCAACACATCTACAAAAGTAATTCTCATCTGTCTTATCTTCATCCTTTTGAGGTGGGTCTGGATCAATGTCAGCGGTGGAAGCATAATGTCTTCCTTTCTTCTTGGTCGGACAATTTCTTGCATAGTGTCCATATTTGTCACATCTGAAGCACTGGATCTCTGAAATATCTCTTCTTTGATTATGACCTGAAGTCGATGGAGTCTTCTCATCTCTGAATGTTTGTCTAAAGTTTCTTTTGAATCTTCCTCCTTTCCTTGTATGAAGTGCAAGAGCATGGTTGTCATCAGGGGAGTCTTCTATTCCTCTATTTCTAAGTCTAAGTTCTTCTTGGGTACAGTCTATCCATAGACAATCAAAGTGGGTAATTTTTCCCTTCCACTGATGCTTTGAAGAAAAGGTTCCCAGTGTTTTGGAAGATTGTTGAGAGTGGACAACATAAGTTCTCTGTCAGATATGTCTTCTCCAATGGTGCCTAGTTGATCTTTGATCTCTGATACCTTCATAAAGAAGGTAGCAACTGTATCACTTTTTGTCATCTTGGTACTTTGAAGTTGGCCTTTTAAGGTAAGGGCTCTGAGGGTGTTGTCACTCTCAAACATATCCTTCAATGATTCATACATTTCATAAGTTGTCTTCAGGTTAGAAATGTGAGGTAGGATATGATCTCTTACTGAGTAGATTATTATTTTCCTTGCCTTGACGTCTTCTTCCCTTCTTATTTCCTTCTTTTCATCAGTAGTTGTCTTTGGTAAAGTATTTTGTATCACACTAAAAAGGTCAGCTTCTTCAAGGGTGATATGAAGCCTTGACTTCCAGGAGCTGAAGTTTCTTGATCCATCAAGCCTATCTTCCACTAAGGTTATGTTCTTCATATTTTCATATTTCTTCACAAACTCTCGCCAACTAGACTTAGAAAACCTAATGGCTAGGTTAGACTAGAAACCTTAGTTTTTTTTGGGATTATGACTGCCAACAATAATCTTTGACATTATCCTAGGAATACTGTTGAGCTGAAATCTTCCTTCAATGAGTTGCAGGAACCCTAAAATCAAAATTCTGCAGAAAATTGTGGAACCCTAGAAACCCTAGGGCCAAAAATACAAAATCCTCGGAATTTCACTTTGAGAGTCTTTGGAGGTGCGTTGAGGGAGGCCATACACCCTTATCCAAATTTCATCCCCAACGTCCAAGTGTAAAGTGCTGAAAAGGCCAAACAAGAGAGGGTCGTACGGATTTTGCAGAAACCCTAGAGGGTCGTACGAATTTGCAGAAAAAGAGAGGACGGTTGCTTTAATGCTTGTGCAATGGGTTCTTCAAAACTTAAGCTCTGATGCCATGTTAATTTCTCAATAATCTAGGCTCAAGCATGAAGTTCATTCCATTTTTAGCATTTTACTTGAACCATAAATAATTTGTTGCAACAACCAAGATCACAAGAAGAAATACCATGCACAAGTACACAAGAAGTATCATGGGAAACCCTTCTCAACAAGGGAAGAAAACCCAACCAATCCTTTTCTATATTCTTCAAGAGAAAGACCTCCACCACCATAAAACCTAGCACACAAAAGGGTGCTCACAAACCCTAGAAGACTAGCAC
>SNQJ01S0039040.1:0-14798 GCA_010110895.2 Picea sitchensis | reverse complement strand
CAAGACTTACCTCACCCCCGACGACCATGTATCGTTTAATGGAAGATTATTTTAATATTCATTTTGGAGAACATGCACCAATGAATTGCATTATTTTAATATTTAATCTTGAAGAGTGTGCACATATCACAAATATTATTTTTATATTCTTCATAACTCATTGACTGTGTCGTTGAGAGAATGCACGAGAGAGCTCAGCTAGAGTGTCTTCAGGAGAGCTCATGAGGGAGCTCATGATAGTGTGCCATTGGGATAGCTCATGGGAGTGAGTTGAAGATCATCGTCGAAGAATTTACCACCTCCCTTACCACAACACCCCTACAACCATGCACCATTTTAATATTTTTGGAGAAGGATATTTTATTATTATTTTTGGAAAATGTGCACCCACCATAAATGGCATTATTTAATATTATTTATGGGGAAATATGAATATTTTAATTCTCTTCATTGTCATTGGGAGTGTGAGTTGGATTTATCATAGTTTTCAAGGAAGTTACCAGTATTTACTTTTACCAAGACCAATCATCTCGACGACCAACCCTTCCACACATTATATATCTTGATGATTATTTTAATATTATTTATTGGAAGGTGCACACCCATGGGGAAAATATCATTATTTTAATTTTCTTCACCTCCCATCATAATATCATCATCGGGTAGCTTTTGCAAGACTTATCTCACCGGCTCACCTACCAACCCTTTCGACAACCAAATACCCCGATGACCATGCATGTAATATTTTAATTTTTTTTGGAGGATTATTTTAATAATTATTCTTGAAAAATGTGCACCTATTGGAATGATATATTGGAAGAAGGAATTATATTGTTTTAATATTTAATTATTTCATTGGAGTGAACATAGTGTCGCCAGAATCTGCATGGAGCTGGAGTGTCGTCGGAAGCTTAGTCCACTAGAGTGAGTGTGCACCACCCATGCCGATGATGAAGACCTTAATTTGGGGGAATTGGGGGGATATCATATTGTTGAATACTTTGGGAATTTCATTCCCACGAAAAATACCTAGGACTATGTCCCATTTTTCTGGGCCGGGGGAATTATTATTTTTATTTTAGTTATTTATTTATTATTTATTATTTATATTTTCATCTTTTAATTATTATTAATTTATATTTTCACTTTAGTGGGGGGTAATCATTTTGGTTTTCATGTAAGTTAGGGGGAATTTTATTAAATTTTTTTATTAATTGTATTTAGGTTAATGTAATTAATTTTGTTATTTCCTTTTTATTTTTTTATTTTTATTATTTCTTAATTTTTAGGAGGAAAATTAGTCAAAATTATATTACAAGCCACTAGTCCTATGCATGCCCATGTTATTATTCAAATTAGCTAAAGGGGATAAAACCATTTAAACCACTAAGTGTTGGATTCTCTTATGCATGTGGGATTTTTATTTGCAAGTTTAAAGATCAATGGCCAATATTCACCCACATGTTTAATCAAGGGTTGTTGAGCATCATTTTTCAAACGAGCATAACTTGGGTTGCATGTGTCATAATTGAGCCCATGATACCTCATTGGAAAGGTATCAAATAAAGGAATGCAATGGTAGAGGTATCTAGGCCAATAAAGTGAAAAATAATGCTAGAAAATACAGAAAACAACGGACCATGAATTTGGGGGGCAAAAATGACTATGCAAACTTCAAAAAGCCATATCAAGGGCTATGGGCAACGAAATCAAGCCCAAGATAGCTCGATGGAAATATATAAGAGAGAAGAAGAGTATTTTATAGAAAAAAAACATTGGTAGATTGAGAGTGGAAATGCTCCGAAAATGCAAAACATAGAAGAGACCCAAATTTAATTGAATAACGGGCTATGCTATGTTCCGACAGTCATATCTCAAGCTACATAAATCGAAATTGAACCAAAAAGAGCACAATTGAAATATGAGACAAAGGAGACGGAGCCATGATGATGTTAATAAGTAGACAAACACCCAACATGTCTAGAAATGTCATGAGGAATAGAAGAAGACACCAACAGGAGGAGTTAATAACAATTTTAGATGAATATCATTTGTAAACTATATGAGGGAGAGAATAACCACTCAAGAGTCTCTTCATATTCTATTTGTAACTCTCACATATTCATTTTTGAAAATGTAAAAGAGTTTTGAAATGTAAAATGATGAAACGAAAGGGAAAACGAAATGAATAGACACGATATTTGAAGAGTCTCTCTTTTTTTATTAAAGAGATCTCACTGAATGTAAGGAATTTTTCCCTTTGTAAATGAAATATGAGACTATTACTTCTAAATGAATGAAGAGCAAGATGCATTCTGGGAACTTGTTATTTTTGTAGATGTATATGAGACTTTTCTTTGTACATTTTTCTTATGCTTGAGTAGTATATAATTTTGTTGTCTGAACTATTTCTTCACTTTATTCTAAATACTCATGTTGTCACACGCTCCCTTGTGACTACAAAAATAATGTTATGAATGAATTGTACAACTAATTTTTTATGTACATATAGCATTGTTGTTATAACTTATCATTAGCATACATGAATTATTTTTGGTTCTGGTGACATTATCTCTCACTATACTCATTCAGTTAGTTTTTCTCCTATAGGATAGGTTATAATTAGTTAGGTTACATTAGTTTAATTTTAGTTTAGATTGGATTTATAATTAAATAGGAATATTTTGGGGACATATCATTGTCTTTCCCCTCTTTATTATTTTAATTCTTAGTGGCAACCAGGCCCACATACTATTTGAAAACACTACACCAAATGAGAGTAGGTTTAATTGGGACCTACCATCGAGCATTCTCCCTTACCTGCTTGATAGGCCATTTGGACCTGTCAACGTGACCTTCACAAGATCTTTTAGAAAATGCAAAAATACCTAAAGAAATAAATAAATAAAACATCCGTTCAAAATGTGGTATGATAGTAATGAGATCTTGGCATAACCATAATGGAAACTCAAGAGAGTCCATGAAGTATCCCATTATCTATGATATTGATATAATGAGATATTGACATAACCATCATGGAAACTCAAGAGAGTCCATGGAGTGTCTCATTATTTGTGAAATAGTTTCCACATTTTGATCATGATATTATGATTTGTGTATGACGATGTCTTTGGAAATTTTATCAAGGAATAAAACCCTCATCAAATCATTGAGTAGGATGCATTTGTCATTATTCCTAAGATCAAAGAGACTAGATGCGGGGTAAATGTAATAAATGATGAAGAATCAAAAGTTGTAAAAGGTTTTAAATGAATGAAGAAGCATGGTTTAATGGATAGAAAGGTAAAGATGATAAAAAAAAAAGTGATGAAAAGAGAGGATGTAAAGAGTAGAGGAGAGAAGTGGGTAAGGAAAGGTAGGAGAATGAAAATAAAGGAATAATAATGAGAGAAAACAAAAATAGAAGTAAAGGCACTATGAAGGAAAAAACAAAAGAATGGAAAAGAAAAGTGAGGAGGAATATAGATAACAATGATAGTGAGTGCCCGCACCTATTCTGGGGGCTAGGAGATGGCTCACTGGGTTGTCATAATATTGGGCATCTTGATCGCAATGGAATGGGATATCATGTTGTAGTAGGTGTAAGAAGTCATGGGCACAGATTGTGTAATCAAGGACAAACCGTCGTAGGAAATTGGCCTTTCCTTGTAGGCTTTGTAGTTGGCGCAAATTCTTAGGGGGAGGAATCTCATTAATGGATTGGACTTTCAGGATTTCCACTGTGATTCCTTTTTGGGAAATGATGAAACCAAGGAGGAACCCTATTGTGATGCAAAAAATGAATTTGAGAGGCTTTAATCGAATTTTATACTTGTGATATCTTTGAAAGATAATTCATAAGTCCTCTAAGTGTTGGGAAAGCTTCTTGGAGCGAGCGATGAGATCGTCTAAGTAAGAGAGAAAGATATGAGAGAGATCATGAAAAACATATGTCATGGCTCGATGAAAAGTGACACCAACGGTTTTAAGCCCAAATAGCATGACGTGATAGGTGAAGGTGCCCTAGGGGGTAGTGAAGGCAGTTTTGTATTGGACTGTGTGACAAATTTGAACTTGATTGTAGCCGTAAAACCCATCCATTAATGAAAGGACTTCATGTCTAGCACAAGCATGAATAACCTGATCAATGAAGGGGGTTGGGAACCTGTCTTTGGGACAAGATTGGTTGAGGTAACGAAAATCAATGCAGACCTAAATAGTACCCTATTTTTTGTTAACTAGCATAAGGTTTGAGACCCAAGAAGTATACGTAATGGGGTAAATGAACCCAGTCAAACGTAACTTATCAATCTTGGCTTTGATAGCCATAGCTTTGGAAGGGTGAAGTGGATGTTTCGTTTGGAAAATGGGAGCCACATTGTGACATGTATCGATTCAATGTTCGAAAATGGCTAGATACAGGCTAGGAATTTCTATATAAAACCAAAAAAAGATATCTCTAAATTCCTGAAAGAGAGCTTTGTAAGCTTGAAATTCTTCAGGGGAGCATGTAGCGTCAAGAGTGATCTCATTGACGACACCATTTTTTAAAGAGATGTGTATTTTTGTTGTGGGAGAGATATTGGCCATATTCCCTTCCTCAAAAGAATCAACAGTGGGGATTAGGTTTTTAAACAAATCCACATGTCATGGAGGAATGAAGTCTTTGGTTTCAATTGCATAGACATGAATATATGTGCGGGGTTGAAATGCTTCATGTGATAAGAAAAATGATTGGTGATGGATGGAATCCCAAGGACAATCAGGGGTCGTCATAGTCTCTAAGATGTCTTCATATGATTGAAATATGTATGAGAAGAATGGATCCTCATAGGTATGGGAAGATATAGGTGTGTCATTGGGTTGATCTGAGTTGTTTATGGTGTGATCATCTATGGAAGGCATAGAAGATGTTGATGGGTGGTCATTGTATGTTGTTGAGGTGAGTCGATCAAATAGAGTAGGGGAAGGGACTTCACTAGATGAAATGAACCATATATCCATGCATGTGTGTGGATCATGTGTAATGGGGGGAGGAGGAATCTGATGGAAAGAAATTACAAGTGAATTAGGTGGGTTTGGAAGGAAGTCTTCTAACTGTCATGGTATATGTATGGATGGTGGGGTCATAGGTATGGAATATTTCTCCGAAGATGGGACAATGGGGTTACCTTTAGTGGGTAAGGCAGTCTGGTTTTGAGGAAGTGAGGCTTGAAGGGATTTTCAAATATTTTGAAGGGTAGTCATGAGATGACTCTAATATTCAATAATGAGGGGGCACATGTATGTAAAATGGTCCATTTGGTGGCACAATGCACAAGGGAATTTCATCCTTTCATTTACTTACGTGGATATATAATGGATGTTGGTAATTTTAGAGGTAGTGGGGGGCACTTGAGAGGGCTTAGGTAATGATGTATGTCACACTACTGCTAGGGTTTCTCGGAATTGAGGGAGAGTTGGACAATGATCAATATACTAGCCATATTCAAAGCATATGGAACATGCAAAGTTGGTATGTAGAACCTTCTTGCATGATGAATAAGGTTCTACAGTGGTGTGTGTGGTTGTCATGACTAGGGTAGGGAGTAATGGTGTTATCTTAGGAAGATTAATTAAATTTCATAATTCAGGTCACACAGGGCATAGATTAGTAGGGTGTCCAACGATGGCACAAAGTGTTAATGGAGGTTGGCCCTAAGGATGAGAGGTGGACCCCTTCTTCTTCTTGGTACCCCCTTTTTTGGTATCATTTCCCCCAACTGTGTGACTGGTTGGAAGATTTGGTGTTTGAACCATCAATTGTGTGGGAAAAAACCTCTAGTTGATGTGGAAGGGATGGGAAGGGTACCATAGATGGTGGCTCTAAATACCATACTAGGATAGCAATCACCATGTTTGGCAAGGTGAGAGTAGTGACGACCTAATATGTTGTGACACTTGGTGGTGGGTAAAAGAATGGTATTTGGGTTATGTCCTGGGGACCGTTTTCCAAATAGGTATTTTTCGAGTCATTGGCGGATTTTCTTGAATCGGTGGCAATGTGGATGTGTTTGAGGTAGGTTGAGGTGTTTTTTCTTCAATGGGATGTTCCTCATCAATCTCAATGACATCTAAAGAGACTAGCAGACTTGAGTTGAACTTGTAGTAGGGATGTGATGTGGACTTCCCTAATAAGATCCCATAAGTGATGCATATTGAAATATTCCTAGTCCAACATCAACGACTGGAGAGAGGTCGGAGTTGGCTCTTATGAGAGGGAGAATGTTGTCTATGTGCCCCAATTGAATGGGTTCATAGTGTGTTAATTGGTCGATGGTGACTATATTCCCATTGTGAGGGAAGAGCATGGTGTGAAATATGGAAGAGGTGACGACTTCCATGGTGTAAATGTCACTTCGTCCAAATAGGATGTTGTATTCCAATTGGGCATCATTAACTTCGATATCAATGAGAATCTATTTTCCCCCTAGTTCGATTGGAACATTTTGGTAGAGGCCTTTAGGTTGTGATGGGAGACCATCGTATGCTCGAAGAGTAATGGCCAAAGGGATGAGCTCGGGGTGATCTGAGTTGTTTTGTACATTTTTGGACATAATACATGTAGAAACCCCTTCGTCTATGATACACCGATGTATTGTTATGTTTCAAATTTTGACTGGGATTTGGAAAGTGACCAAAGAGGGAAAGCGTGTTTCTGCATTGTCCACATCAAAAGTGATCAACCGAGTATCTCATGGGTCAATTTCCCCCAATTGTGAGATCAAGGTCTTTCGCTGTGAAGAGCATGTTTAGAGAACCTATAAAAAAGACATGGCAGCTGGCGATTGAGCTAAACTGTCGATTAGGATATAGTTGTGTGCTACCCTAGCATGGGGTTTGTGTACATTCTTGTGTATAGGTCTACAGGGTAATTGGGTGGTTGATTATGTGGTAGGATGGGGTATCGTCATAGGTTGTCCTGCTATTAATTGCGGTGAGTTTGATGTGGTCGAATTTGAGTCGGGAGGCATATTGTACCAAAGGATAAAATTTTGTAGTAGAATTTCCTCTTCAATGGTGAGGAGAATTTTGCGATCCATGGGGTTTCTAGGTTAGGTTTGACTTGGGTTGGGGTAATGTCCCATATGTTTTGGGTGAGGGGTAGCCTCTAGCTGAGTATTGATGATTCCTTAATGCGAAATCAGTTTCTCCAAGACCACTGGTGTCTAGGGTTGCAGATAATTTTGTGGTATCTTTGGGGGAGGTTGTTGTGTAGGGGGTATTTTCATGTTCATGGTTTCTTTCGTCCTCTTTTAATCAACTATTTGAGGGAAGTGGTCGGTATAATGTCCATACTCGCCACATATTTTGCAAGGGAAATTGGTTCTAAGGTTTTTTTTTTTCCCTTGATGTGGTTGGACATTATTATTTCCCCCTTGGATATTTTGGTTACCTCCTATTGGGGGATTTTTTTGTTGGGGGTTTCCCCCTTATCCCTGGTTGTTGTTATTTATGTTCTTACCCTTCTTCTTGTTATTGTTGGTTTGACTAGGGGAATTTGTTGTATTCAATTGTTCAAAGGATTGAACTTGTTGAATGGGAGAGGGTTGAACAAGGTTAATGCCTACTTGTTTCATTCCATGTAGTGGGGAAGCAGGTTGAGGGGGACCTAAGAAAAGGAAATATGAATTACCTTGTGGGGGAGGGGGTGTGTATTACTTGTATGAGGTGGATGTACCACTTCCACTACTAGAGTTGTATGCAGTGATAGGTGGTTTGTACCTAGAAGTGGTGATTGCACCGATTTTGTTGGTGGTGCGAGTACATGTCCTCCCATTGGGGGGGTAGGAGGGATCATGAAAGTTGGGGGGTGTGGGGGAAGGATAATATGGTTTTCCTTCATATGGATGGTGATATTGGTTAGCCCAAAACATGGATACCAAATGAGAATATGGGTTAAAATGGGTCATGGACCTGATCAACCCATCTGTGGCATGGGATGCTCCTAGTTTGTCTTGACCAAAAGGAAGAGGACGAGGAGCATCTAGTAATATGAAGTAAAGGTACCCTGATTGGGAGTAAATGAGGTCAGTTTTTTAGGCTTTTGAGATGGCTTCTTCTTTTGATTGAGGGAAAGTAGTGGCCACATATTTGTCTATGACTGGGACTAGTGATTTAAGAAACTAGTATAACAATTGTTGTGGGGTGGTATCAACCTTGAAAATTCTTCTTATCCAGTGTCATTCATGAATATGATCAACGATGTGGACGACTGTGATTTGTTTGAATTCAAAGAGAATCTCCAAAGTGATGTCATGGCGGATAGGAAGTTGAAAGAAGGATAAGAAGGCTTTAGGCAATGATTCGAGGGTTTCGTGGGACCCTGATTTCTAATCCACATACCATTTGGTAGATGGACCAATCAGTATTCTCTGGAAAAACCTCAAATAAATGGAATCCCCCATGATACTGTTGGAACATAACCACATGTGAAAGAACATAATGTGATTTTTAGGGTCCTCACCCAATTTCCCTTCAAAGTTTGGGATGTATGAAGGTAATTTGGTGGGCATGTTGGGCCACGTGGCATCATGCAAGATAGGGTCATTTGTGAGTTTGGTCAAATCATGAATGTTGAGTGATGCCAAATATGGCATGGAAGGAGGTGTTCCAGTCATGGTGTGTGACAACTGAGAGGTAGTTCTTTGTGAGTATGATTGGGAACTCATGCCCTATGAACAAGGTTGAGCTCCTCCTCCTTGTGATGGAGGACTAGTGGGTGGGTTATTTGGGATATTCATGTTGAGCAAGGTGGAATCGAGAAAGGATGATCCAAAATGCTTGTACTCACTAGTGTATGGGATGGTTGAGCCACAGGGAATTCACTCTATGGACTTGTGACATAGCACCTTCGTTCATGGTATATTGAAGAATACCCCTAATTTCACTATATATTGGTAAATATCTCCAAAAATCCTTTTGTTGAACCCCACTCCCAATACATCTTTTTAATAAAAGAAACCCATGTTTTCACAAAATACCCCTTTTTATACCTCCCAATACCTATAAACCCCTTGAGACCCCACATCCCTCCCCCAATACCTACAATATATTGACTTTATTTTTTACAATTTAAAAACCCCCTTTATGAATGAACATGATAAGATATTGGTCAATAAGGTGGCGTCCTCATGGGTTGATTTGATGTGTCAGCCAAATTGGTGACACCTCCCAATATTCGAGGGAGGTTCTGTAGGCCTCTAGAATGACGGGGATTCTGTGGTTCCCCTATGATTTTGGACTTGATAGGAATGCGTGTGAGTTGTGATGAGAGAAATAAATGAACAAGTTTTTTTTATATTTCTAGACTATCTCAACAATGTCATTCATAGTTGCATGTAAGAAATAATGGATATCATACACAAAAGCAACTAAACAAGCAACAATGTAGGGTAGTTTGGGTTTTATCTGTGTGGGGGAATAAAAAAAATTGTGCGTTTCCTAAAAGACACAATCTCCTTCCTCTCAAAATAACACTGGGCCTTCCAAAAGCACTCAACAATAGTGCATGCACCCACCAGAAGAGGAACTAGTGAAGGTATGCACACTCAGTTATAATCAGGGGTAAAGGGGGCATATCCCGAAAGTACTGGAAATATTTCCCAATAGCCTTTCAAAATATGATTGAGGTGTGATTGCAACCCGCAACCACCACATGGGTAGAAATCCTAGTTTTTGGCAACCAAGTTACCTCAATCAAGTACATAATTTATATTTTCGGCCTAAGAAATAGGTCACGGGCTAGATGCTTCCCAAGAATTGGGTGACTCGAGGAGGCATACACAAAATAACCAGACCTCGGCCTTCGACCATTCATGGGTATCCCCCTGCCTTATGGTGTAGGAACACTTTATTTAGAGGATTTTGGTTCCTTGATCGTCAACTTCTAAGTTTCAAATCTGAAAATGATAATAGGGGGTTGTTTGTATACCTACCCTCGAAATCCTAACTTAGACTACAAATTTCTTTTGTGTTCCTCCTATTGAGGTTAAAAATGAGTTACTTAATGCTTGATTTTAGGATTTGAAGTGGGTTGTGAGATTCGGGTCATGAGGCAACCTCATTGATTAAAATGGTGTGGAAAATTTCCAAGGATATATGTAATCTTTTTTATTCTCCTAGATCGCTTGTGGGAACAAGGAGAAGAGAATACTATGACTTCAAATATGCAATATAAATATTTAAGTGTGTGTTAAGGTGTTATAGCAAGATTTTCCTCAAATACTGTTAATGAGAATTCTTCTATTCTTTCTCTCCTTCTTCTTCTTTCTCAAATTATCTCTGCAAATGTGTGTATTGTTGTGTAGCTCGATCTATTATGTGAAGGTTCAACACATTTACAAAAGTAATTCTCATCTCTCTTATCTTCATCCTTTTGAGGTGGGTCTGGATCAATGTCAGCGTTGGAAGCATAATGTCTTCCTTTCTTCTTGGTCAGACAATTTCTTGCATAGTGTTCATATTTGTCACATCTGAAGCACTGGATCTCTGAAATATCTCTTCTTTGATTATGACCTGAAGTCGATGGAGTCTTCTCATCTCTGAATGTTTATCTGAAGTTTCTTTTGAATCTTCCTCCTTTCCTTATATGAAGTGCAAGAGCATGGTTGTCATCAGGGGAGTCTTCTATTCCTCTATTTCTAAGTCTAAGTTCTTCTTGGGTACAGTCTATCCATAGACAATCAAAGTGGGTAATTTTTCCCTTCCACTGATGCTTTGAAGAAAAGGTTCCCAATGTTTTGGAAGATTGTTGAGAGTGGACAACATAAGTTCTCTGTTAGATATGTCTTCTCCAATGGCACCTAGTTGATCTTTGATCTCTGATATCTTCATAAAGAAGGTAGCAACTGTATCACTTTTTGTCATCTTGGTACTTTGAAGCTGGCCTTTTAAGGTAAGGGCTTTAAGGGTGTCGTCACTCTCAAACATATCCTTCAATGATTCATACATTTCATAAGTTGTCTTCAGGTTAAAAATGCAAGGTAGGATATGATCTCTTACTGACTAGATTATTATTTTCCTTGCCTTGACGTCTTCTTCCCTTCTTATTTCCTTCTCTTCATCGGTAGTTGTCTTTGGTAAAGTATTTTGTATCACACTAAAAAGGTCATCTTCTTCAAGGGTGATCTGAAGCCTGGACTTCCAGGAGCTAAAGTTTTTTGATCCATCAAGCCTATCTTCCACTAAGGTTGTGTTCTTCATATTTTCATATTTCTTCACAAACTCTCGCCAACTAGACTTAGAAAACCTAATAGCTAGGTTAGACTAGAAACCTTAGGTTTTTTTGGGATTATGACTGCCAACAATAATCTTTGACATTATCCTAGGAATATTGTTGAGCTGAAATCTTCCTTCAATGAGTTGCAGGAACCCTAAAATCAAAATTCTGCAGAAAATTGTGGAACACTAGAAACCCTAGGGCCAAAAATACAAAATCCTCGGAATTTCACTTTGAGAGTCTTTGGAGGTGCGTTGAGGGAGGCCATACACCCTTATCCAAATTTCATCCCCAACGTCCAAGTGTAAAGTGATGAAAAGGCCAAACAAGAGAGGGTCGTATGGATTTTGCAGAAACCCTAGAGGGTCATACGAATTTGCAGAAAAAGAGAGGACAGTTGCTTTAATGCTTGTACAATGGGTTCTTCAAGACCTAAGCTCTAATGCCATGCTAATTTCTCAATAATCTAGGCTCAAGTATGAAGTTCATTCCATTTTTAGCATTTTACTTGAACCATAAATAATTTGTTGCAACAACCAAGATCACAAGAAGAAATACCATGCACAAGTACACAAGAAGTATCATGGGAAACCCTTCTCAACAAGGGAAGAAAACCAAACCAATCCTTTTCTATATTCTTCAAGAGAAATACCTCCACCACCATAAAACCTAGCACACAAAAGGGTGCTCACAAACCCTAGAAGACTAGCACCCAAGAGAGGTGCACACTTTTCCCAAGAACACGTGTTTGCCGAAATTTCCAAACTCACACTTGTGATATGTTTCCTCAATGGGGAATTTACCTTTATTTATATTAGACTGAGCCTATCAACAATAGTGTCAATTGGCACAACAGGGCCAACCTTAATGAATCACAATATAATTAATAATTACCATATTAATTTATTTTACATTAATTATCTTTCACTTTATGGTGGGGCTGACCTATACCCTTTACATCACAATTAGGGTAACAGGTAAGTCTGACTCTTGTACAATATAGCAATGGATCTCATACACCCACTAGTTCTCAACCACTAGGGGCGCATCCATCTGTGCTCAGCCATAGGGATGTCCACATCTCTATCTCACTGCATCTCACAGAAGAATCACACTCACTAGTGCTCAGCCACTAGGATCACGTTCACTTGTGCTCAGCCACATGCACGCCCAACTCAACGGATATCTTTCTCACTGTGTCTCACAGGAGAATCACACTCACTAGTGCTCAGCCACTAGGATCACGTTCACCTGTGCTTAACCACAGGCACGTCCAACTCATCATATCTCTTTCTCACTGTGTCTCACAGGAAAATCATCTGGAGTATCACATCATCTCAACTCTCTGCACAGAGGAAACCCGTACATCGTTTAATCTCTGTCTCAAAGAGATCGACACACACTCAACTCATGGGCTTCCTCACACAGGGGCACATAACATTCCATCTTCATCTCAGAGAGGAACCACACACCCAGCTCATGGGCTTTCTCACCCCACACAGGGAACAACGTACCATCTCTGTCTCAGAGAGAAACCACACACCCATCTCATGGGCACACCCAACTCATGGGCTTTCTCACCCCACACAGGGGCACACACAACGTTCCTTCTCCATCTCAGAGAGGAGAAACACTCCCATCTCATGGGCATACCCAACTCATGGGCTCTCTCTCTCAGTACAACTCACTTAGTTTGTGTCTTGGAGGATGTCTCACGTAGTTGTAATCATCAACATTCCTAGGGTGGGACAAGGATGTGGGTTGTTTTCTAGAGTTGGCACCTGATTCTGAAATTTGCTACTATCTAAGAGACCTTAGCCTGGCTTAGGATTTCCTTTGCCTGGTGGAGTTTTAACCCCAACTCGGGGGTAACCCACTGTTGAGAGTTATGAGTAGTGTGTTCTATGGCTGGGAGGAACCTGGAAGGTCTGCATGCAGTTGGTGTTATTATTCATTAGATAAATGTCTTTCATATGCTCATTTTAATTACCGTGCATGTAATTATGAGTTACTATTATGAAATATTTGTTATAATTGTGTTTATGAATTATTATGATATATTGTTATTATTTTGTATAACTATGTTCATATGCAATGAATCCAAATGGTATCATAGGTTGGAATTTTGATGTGGCATTGTCCAACAAAACGCTGAGAATGTTACAAAGTAGTATCTAAAGTTATAAAAATACAAAATGGTATCTAAAGTTATAAAAATATATATTTATTTAAATTTTTTAATTTAAATTGTTTGACATTATATTTTACTCATGTTTTCTTATATAAAATGGTTAAATGAATTTAGAAATAAAAAGCTTTATCTTAAAACTTCGAGGTCACAATTTTTAGGATTTGCATAATTTTTTAAGCTCAATATTACCAATTTGAAGTTATAAATTTTTTTCTCTTTGATATTTTATTTTGTTGTTATACTTTGATTTTGATATTGCTATTTTAAATTCATAATATATTTAATTTCATATTTTAATTTTAATTGCACTTTCTCACTGTGCTTATTTTAATCTAATACTAATGTATAATTGCAAAATAAATTTAATTGCACTTTTTTCACCGTGATTATGATTGGAGGTTTATGGGAGTTCCATCATGTTTGCTAGATTCACTAAAGGTTAGAAGCTTTGCTCAAGCATGTCCATTCCTCTTTCCCTCTTGTTGTGAGGAGAGAAGCCCATCTTCTTCTACTCTGGTGATTAATTTTTTAACAAAAATGCTAACCTTTCTATAAGTATAGATTCTAACAAAAGAGTTTAAAAGATAAACAACTTTTCTTAGTATAGAACTTGTCTTAATTGAGCTGAAGAATGGTATCCACTTCTTGTTGATATTCTGTCTTGGCTCTTTGATCTTGTTGAAGTTGGAATTCTTGGTTAACTTCTTGTGAGGCCTGGGATCCACTTATTGTTGATACTCTGCCTTGGCTCTTTGATCATGTTGAGGTTGGAATTCTTGGTTAACTTATTGTGAGGCCTGGGAGCCTTTACAGGAGATTGGAATTTGGTTAACTTCTTGTGAGGCCTGGGAGCCTTTACAGGAGAATGGAATTTGCTAAATCGAAGATTGATAGAACAAAGCCTGTCATAGCCATTGAGTCGAGCAGATTTGGCGAGCTTGTCTATTCACCACCATCAAAATTAAAGCTATTTTTGTATCCCTCTCCTGCTCCTGAATTTCATTCACAAGATGAGCATTTGTTTCATTCTGAAATTCCAATTCATGTCACGGAGACCTCCAAGTGTCTTTGATTTTCACTGCATATCTTTGAGAAATGAGTCATCGTGAATGAATCCATGTGGTGCTGCAGGGACGAACCGATCTTTGTTTCCAATTTATCATAATGATGCTTGAATTTTTGGAAATAAGTTCAACAACATAACAACATAGTGCCAATGATATTTGTTTGAGGTCCTCACCAAATACTAAGAAATATAAAATCTTAAATACTAGGAAATATAAAGCTTGAATGCTTCTCAAATGCAACATGATATATGGTTTGAATCCTTGCTAATTTATATAGCAT
>SNQJ01S0039039.1:35549-85794 GCA_010110895.2 Picea sitchensis | reverse complement strand
TTTCTAGGGCTTCTACATCTATCTGTCTTTCAAATACAGGAATATCAAAATTAACTTGTACCTTGAAAGGAAAGGTTCTTCCAAAGTGGTCACTTGATGAATATGTGCATGTTTCTATCGGCAGGCATTGAAGGATGTGGCAAAAATTCTCCATCATTTCGTCCCTCTGTCGCGTGAGAGCTTGCTCAAGCAGTAGACTGATAGGATCGTCTGCTCCGTCGTTTTTATTTTATTCTACCATTGAGGGTTTCTTGGGTGTGTGAGAGTGATTGTCTTTAAGAGAGACAAGCTCGAGACCCAACTTGCTATACTCGGACCTCGTCGGGGACATGCACTACAAAAACGATCAAGAGCGGCCTGCTCTGATACCACTGATCCGGATTATTTTCGGCATGAAATGAGAGCGGAGATATAATAAAGAAATGGACAAAGATATTGCATATATTCAATGATATAACAGAAATGTATCAAATATGCAACCATAAACACAGATATATAGTAATACTCGATTTCTATTAATGAAATAAATGTACAGAGACTGTAAAAATATAGAGTGAAAGACTCGCTAGAATGGTGGCAGCTTATCTCTGAAAAGAGATGTGACGGCTACTCGCATTCGCAAGAAGATGATTAAAATGAGTCTCTGAAGGTATTTTTACAATAAGAAGTAATTCCAAAAACCCTAGACATCCAAAAACCAAACCCTAGGAGATGAAGCGCCAAAAGTCATGTGGGCCCCGCTTGGGTAAGTTAGTACATCAACTTCCTGGGGTCGTAACTTTTGCATACGATCTTAGTTTTAGGTGTATGATAGCTCGTTGGAAAGGTATCGTCAAGGAGATTCATATTGGGGGCTCAATCATTCCATCAGCTATCATTGAGAACCTTTATCTCGAAAAACCTTCATTTGGGCCCTCAAAATGAACCCGGAACATAAAAACTGCTAAAAATAGTAAATTGTCAAAATTGCCAAAAAATTGTTTTGAGCCAATCAGAAAAGGTGGGTGGCCACCGATATCCACCTGGATCAGAATGAATCCCCCTATCAATCTCCTCTCTCTTCCTCTGACTGCTCTCCCCCTTTGTTTCCAAAAGGGTATCTCTTCCTGACAAGGTCTCTCCCCCTGTCAATTTACTATCTGCTTATCTTAGTCCATTGGTATATTTGTGTTCATATAAGTAGTCTTCTTGATACCAACTTGTAGTGATACCCATTTTTAGTGATCAATTCTTTCAATCCTTAATCTAATTACTTTCTTATTTGGTAACCAAAATACTCCTCCTGAGTTTTTACTGACTTTCCTTTTTCAAATAGAACAAGAGTATGAATCTTACTGATCTTTTTTATATGCTTCTTATTCTTCTTTGATATTTTACAGGAACATCAATTGAAGATTGATACCAATTGATTTAATAGAAATTTTGTTATCTTTGTTGAATGATACCCCTTGAACTTCTCTACTACTTTTTCTCTTCTCCCCTTTTTACAAAAGTGATAAAAAAGGATTTTTTTTCTTGCTCCTTCTAAGGTCATACTCCCCCTAAGATGATACTCATCTTTTTCCATTTTCTCCTTCTTGTATTCTACAACTAAGCCTACCAATGATTTTTCTTTTGACCACTAATCTTTAGATAGTCAAGATTTTCCATATGCTATTTTTTTTAAACTCTTGGCATAATCCTTTGATTTTGTAGAAACCAATTTAAACTTCTTTTTGTATTTTCTTTCTTTGGCTAACAAATTATGACATTATCAAAATTCGATATTGTCCCATATTCTTCTATAGGCACTTCCCTTTCTTGAGCTTGATCTATTTCATATTGAATTTCACATTCTTTATTAGGACCTTCACCCATTATTTTCTTATTATTAATTTCTTCATTTTCAGGTGTAATATCATCTTCCTTGCTTTCTCCTTCAGATTTTCTTCCCCATATATCTCTATGAGATATTCTAGCTTTTGGACCTTCTCTTTCTAATTGTGTTTTTGGAGATTTGTCATCTCCTTTCTTCTTCCAACTTGTATTAGGTTTTCTCACTAACTTGAATGATTTATTTAAGGATTGAATTTTTGAACTCCTGCAGATTTGGGATTTGTGCCAAAACCTATCACAGTTGTAACATCTCATTGTATGACAAAATTTTGTTGTGTTCCCAACAAAATTGCATCTCCAACATATAATTGAGTTTTTGGATTTTCCTGCATATCATTTCTCTAGTTTATTGCAGTCCATTGCTTTATGGCCAAAGTTATGACAAGAAAAGCAATAGCCAATGAAGGTGTTTCCATTCTTGAATTTATTTTGGCTTGAGAGATATGTCTTTTGGTTTTCTTCTTCCTTTTTACTTCTATAGTTTCCTTCCTTAACAAAGTTCATGACTTGTAATTGCTTTGTAATTGCACCTTTTCTTTTTGAGAAGGATGGTCCTTTATTGTGTTTGTAAATGGTGCTCCACTTGTCATTGTCTTCTTTTTTATTGTATCCAAGACCAGTTTTGTCATCAACCGATCTTTGACTGTTCCAAACCTTATCTAGAATAGCTGAGATATTCTGGAAATTGACAGTTTTATTTGTCTTTTCAATCATTTTTTTGAGATTGACTATTTTTTATTTCAACATGTGACATGTCTCTTTCTTTTTAGTGATCTTTGACTATTCCAAAACTTATCTAGGATAGCTGAGCTATTCTGTAAATTGACAATTTTATTTGTTTTTTCAATCATCTTTTTGAGATTGACTATTTCTGATTTCAACATATGACATGTCTCGCATACCAATTGTTGAAATGTACACTTGACACTGAGAGGGGGGATGAATCAGTGTCACAAAATTTTGAACAATTTTTCACTTTTCATAAATTAACTGAACAACATATATTTATTTTGTTTTCTTAGCATGTTCAAGTTGAGTCTTTAGATTGATGACTATTTCTTCTGTCTCATCCAAGAATTCTTTGCATTTAATAGTTTTTTCATATGTCTTCAATTCTTCCATATCTTTTGTTAGATCAAAAACTTTTTTTTTTCAATATTTTGATTTCTTCCTCATATTCTAGCTGAATCCTTTTGAGGTTGATGGCTTCTAATTCAAACTTTTGACATGATTCTTCCTTTTTAGTTATTTGGATCTTATGGGCTTCTTCCTTTTTCTTATCTTTTTCAATTTGAGTCATTAGATATGCATTGGTACTTTCATTTATCTTTTTGAAGTTGATAATTTCCAATTCCAACTTGTGGTAAGAATTTTCTTTCCTGGTTAACTGGATCTTTAGGTATTCTTTACTTTCTTTAGTTTCCTGAAGATAAGTCTTTAGACTGTTAACTAATTCTTTTGTTTCTTTTAGTACTTATTTTCTTTTGTTATCATGTTTTTTCAATTATTCTATTTCCTTTATCAGATGATCAACTTCAATCTTCAATCTTTTGATCTCTTTTTCTTTGTCTTCTAGTTGAACTCTCTGTTCAAACTCTTCATGGCTAGATTGATCTAACTGTTGAAGTAGCAACATATCTTTCTGTTGAAGTTTCTCCAACTCTTCTAGAGTGCACATATTTGTATACTCAAGATTTTCAATAGTCTCCATATGAATTTTAATGTGTATACCATTTCTCGGTTCCATGCAAATCTCTTCTATTGCAATTGTAACATCAGTCTTAATATTATGTAATTTTTCTTTAGTGATTACTAAGGTATGCCTCAACTCTTTGATGAGGTTGTCTTCTTTATTTATGACTGAGGATTGAATTAAATCCTTCATTTCATTCTGAATAGAAATGTCTTTCTATGTATTATGTTCTTCAATCTGATTGCAATTTTCCTTTTCCTTATCTTGTTCCTTATCTTGATAAGAATTCTCTTCTTCTGAATTTTGTTCTTTATTCTGACAGGAATCCTCTTTATCTGGGTCTTGTTCCTTACTTTGATAAGATTTATCGTCTTCTTGTGCTTCATTCTAATAGCTATTTTCTAGGTGGAGCCATAACTATTTAGCAAATTTGTAGTGCCTCATCTTTTCTTTGACTTGGTCTAACAATCCATCCTGGATTGCTTTTAAGGCTACTAAATTGTTTATCCTTGCTTCCTTTGCAATTTTGATTTTTCTCTTTGAATTAGTTAAGTGCCAAGGCTTACTTACTATCGATTCCCAAACTCCAGATCCTCTTGACTTCAGATATCTTTTCATATTTTTCCTCCATGATGAATAATTTGTTCCATCAAATAAGGGAGCTTCATTTGTGGAGATACCCATTTGTCCACCCATTTCTTATGAATCTACCTTCCAGTGTTTAAACTGAGCAAAAGGCACCTGCTATGATACCAATTGTTGAAATATACACTTGACACTGAGAGGGGGGGTGAATCAGTGTCACAAAAATTTGGACAATTTTCCACTTTTCATAAATTAATTGAACATATATTTATTTCATTTTCTCAACCAATATATAAAAGAATAAAAAAAAAGTATTTATTTATTTAACTTGAATGGATACATGAGATCAATCTTTGAATATCTTCAACTTCAAACAATTATGAGAGACCCATCTCTCTGTTACAAGACCCAACTTGTAGTTCTCAGATCCAACTGAGAAATGAGGAATCCAACCCTCATAACAAGTCCCAGCTTGTTGTTCTTAGATCCAATTGAGATGTGAGGAATCCAATCCTCATACAAGACCCAGCTTATAAACAGGCACCAACCTAATAGAATGAACTTTCATTCAATACATTATATATAAATATATATACTTCAACAAATTCAACTTATTTTTTGTTCACCCTACTTATTTGTTTATATAGTCTCCTAACATGTATGAGTTTGAAACATTATGTCCCTTTGTTTGAACCATCACACCTTTTCATTTGAATTAATAATAATAATTTATATTATTATTATTATTATTATTACTATCTTGATTTAAAGACTTCAAATCCCTTGTTTTGCATTTTATTTTGTTCTAGCTAAAAACACGTTACTGCAAATGTTGCAGAATTCGATTTCTACTGTGGCGCTTCCTTCAAACCATGTTTTTCATATGACCATATGCGCAGAACCACGGGCTTATTAATTTAAGTGATACCTCTTCTTTCACCCAATTTTGTTATCTCTGAAGTGATATCTTCCAGAGTGTTAATATTGAGTTGACGTGTGTCCATTCACTTCAACGGTCCAAATGTTATTTCGGAGCTTCAGTACTTCGGGACTCCGGGTTACTAGAACTCTGAGTAGTTCAATTCCTCTGGAATGATAACCTATCGAATAAGTTATAAAGCGGTGGTGACTTCTTAATGTCAGTTAACACCTCCTCTTATGCTATCCTTCCACTATGTTTGATCAACGGTTGAGAAATATCCCAAAGTATATCAATGGTTGGAGTTACTTTGTGATTTGCGCTTTACTCTATCCTTCCACTGTACTTGATCAACGGTCGAGAATGCTCTTGAATTAGATCAACAATTGGCGTTATTTCTAGAACCAAATCAATGGTCTGGATTTGATCCTTGCATTATCCTTCAACTGATTAATCCAATGGCTATGACTTAATCAAAGGTTGAGATAGACGACCATTGTTTACTTCGGAACTTCAAGCCTCTGTAATCTTTCCACCTTCCAGGGTACATTTCGTCGAAGTGCTTATTAGCACTTTCTTCTTGATAACCTCCACATGTCCAGGAGCTAGGACCATGGGCTTAATCATTCCAAGCATTTGTTCTGTCAGCAATCTTGACCGTGAATCTTCCTTCTCAACGGATGGTCAAATATTACTTCAGAGCTTCGACACTCTGGGAGTTCGGAGGTCCGGGTAATTGTTGTTCCAATTTCCACCAGAGTTGGTCAGTGCCGTAGTCAACATGGGAGAGTTTACGTCATGTTTTAATCTAACGGTCATGTGAGAATCCAGAGGATAGTAGATCAATGGTTAACATTAAATTTGGTCTTCGACGCTTTAGGTATTTCCCCTGAAGGACAAACTCTTGGAGTGACGTAACTTGCTAACATCACTGTTGACTTAGCACTGGTCGAGTGGTTCCCACGTGTCACCTAGATTCCTGATTTACATAACCTAAAGTGCTAGCTGGACCTTGACACTTGTCAACATCTAATTGCACCACATGTCCTTGCCGACATGGATCTCGTGACATGGAACATGCCCTCCTTCTAGTCGTAGGTTCATATGAATCCTTGATCCAATGACTGTGATCATCTCTTAGATCAATGGTCCAAATTTATTTTGATGTCCGGGTCTTTGGATTATTCATTCCCAATTCTCAATTCTCCCAAAGTGAGATTCCCCGAATAAACCTCAAGCAGGTTGACTTCATCCAACGATCCATATTTGATGCGAAAGGCATGACATGATCCAACACTTGTCGGGATTTCGGCTATTAGGGATCTCGTGAATCCTTGATCCAACGGCTGCGATCAGTTCTAGATCAATGGTCTAGATTCATTTCAGCCTTCAGGACTTTGGGTTATTCGTTCCCAATTCTCAATTCTCCAAAGTGAGATTCCCTGAATAAACCTCGAGCAAGTTGATTTCATATAATGATCTATGTAAGGCCTTCCTATTTCAGGGCCTCAATAATAAATAAATATCTATTTTGTTGTTTCCTACTGAAATAATCTGCAATTTAATTTATGGTTTTCTTTCATGGTTTTTCTTTGGTTTTTCTTTATGCCAGGAGTAAACTGATAAACAACATCATAATAAAATGCGTACCTCTACATGCAAGTTGGTTGATTTAGTCATTGGTTCTCTTGTTCTTGAGCTTTCCCAAACTGCCCAACTGAATATTAAACTCCCAACCAACTAGGAATAACCTCTTTGGCTCCTTAGCTCCAAGAATCCTAGCATTTTCCTGGCCCCTGAGCCCAAAGTTCTCAGCAACAGCAATGCCCTGTGAGAGTTTCCAAAATGATATGTTCTCCCAATTTTCCTCCTCCTCTTTTACCTCTTGCAGAATTTTCCAATACAAAATCAAACCCTTCTCCAAGTCCCCTCCCCTCTTCCTTATACTCCCCTCTCATTCAATTCCCCAACTACCTTCCCCCGTCAGTAATTCCCCAACAACCTTATCCCTTCATCAATTACTTCACCTATCTTTTAATAATAAAATTAGAAAAATAAACTTATTGAATTTATTTTAATAATTAATTAAATTTAAATTAACAACTATGAAAATTAAATAATCAGATTGGGTTGTTACATACACCTATCCTTCAAGAAACTTTGTCCCAAAGTTAGATTAATTTACAATACAAGGGTAATGACACATGATTCATACATCCACATCAAAATAAACAGCATCATCAATTTAAAACACTTATTCATATTAGTGTACATGTGCAAGGCATGAATGTGTAGCTAGCACATACAAGACTCGCACATGTACTAATGACAATAATTATCACACCTAAAGTAATTCTTGTATGCGTCCAATCCAATCAACAAGACCATTCATTTCATAAAAGATAGTGAACCATTTAAAATGTTCGCGAAATCCCTCAATTACAATAATTTATCACAAGCAACATTCACTTAGATAATTGTCGTTCAGTTAAGTAAATATAAACATACATATATACATATTTTTCGAAATGAGGAAATCAAGAAATTCTACCATAATGTGAAAGCCCCACACACTCTCAACTACTTCTAGTCACCCTTCCTCCCTAACCTGCTTCCATCTTCCATCCATATCCTTCCTTTGTTGGACTGTCTTGGAGCGTCAACTATATTGACCTAACTCCAGATAGAACCTATAAGCAGAAGTGTCAACTCTCTTGACCAAGCTTCCTCGGTAGGAAACTGGCAGTCATCATCACATGTCTAGGGGAGCGTGTGATAACACTGTCCTCCCATGACTCCAAGTTTCAGAGGATACACTGTGAAAAATTCCTCCACCCCTCCTAATAGAACTAGGGTCAACACCCTACCATGGACCATACAGTGGCACTGTGTTGCTGGGAAATTTTTTCATCGTATATTAAGTTTTAGGCAGTCTCACCACCTGAAAACATGCACTTGTCTACACATCATAGCAATGCATTTGAACCAATATAATTTCACATACAAGATTCATACTATATTGTTTCATGGTCAATGTTCACGACATCAACCTTTTATCATCATTATTCTTGGGCTATTTCATATCCTATTGACCTACATATTAGTCTATGGCACAAACCCATACATATCCATGCATTATCATCATGTAAATTCATTTAATCATAACCTCAATCCGATATCCACGTACCAAAAACTTTAAATGTCAAAATTTTAAAGTTCGAAATAGATTGCATAATATCCATCATAATTCAAATAACGTTAAACATTCATAGAATTGACATTCACATAGGTTCACATGTATTAAAAGTTCAAGTGTATCATTAATAGTTTCACGATGAATAGAAAATAAATATGATTAGGCCTTAAGTAATTCTAGTTGTCTAAGTCAAAAGGTGGCATTACATACACCCAACCTTCGGGAAAACATATTCCCGAGGTGGTCAAAAAAGTGAGGGATGATCTCGTCGTATGGTCTCTGCATCCTCCCAAGTAACAAATATTGGGCTATACTTGTCCCACTGGACCTTAAATTGGTCTACAAGATGATTTTTGAGCTATTGGACCCTGCGGTCCAATATGCGTAATGGTTCGACCATGAGGGTTCCCACATCCGACACCTGCAATTCATTCCAATTCAGTTTATGATATTGTCAACAACATAATGACATAGAACAGATACATGAAAAACATTATGAGTTTTATGCAAGTGGGGTGGAAGTACGATACGATAGGATACGGGTCCAATTCTCTCTTGTATTTTTAACGGACCTATAAATTGAGGCGACAACTTTGTCCCCTTCCTGAACCGAATGGTACTCTTATTAGGCCTGATACGAATGAAAACTTAATCTCCCACTTTATAACTTTGGTCAGTCCTATGTGCATCAGCATAAATTTTCTTTCTATCATGTGATTCCTTTAGTCCCTTCCTATTCTGAATCACATGTTCCTCCATCTCTTGGATCAATTCTGGCCCAACTGTCACTCGGTCTTCTATCCTTTCCCAACTCAACAGTGTCCTGCATGGCCTTCCATACAGAGCTTCATAAGGTGGCATTCCAATGGAGCTATGAAATTTTTTATTGTAGGATAACTCTACCAAAGGTAGGTACTTCTCCCAATGGGTTTGATTATCCATAACATACATCCTAAGCATGTCTTCCATAACCTGATTTACTCTCTCATTTTTCCCATCTGTTTCGGGATGATATGTTATTCTTAAGTCCAATTGAGTTCCCAATGTTGATTGTAAACTTGTCCAAAACCTAGATGTGAATCGGGACTCCCTATCTAAAATGATCTTCTTGGGTAACCCATGCAAACAGATGAATTCACTTATAAACATTCATGTCACATCAATGACATCATAAGTGTCTCTAACCAGAATAAAATGAGCACTCTTGGTCAACTTATCAACTATCGCAATAATGAAATTGTGTTTGTGCGATGCGAGTGGCAATCCCACAACAAAATCCATAGAAATGACTTCCCACTTGGACATAGGAACATCATGTGGCTGTAGGAGACTTGTCGGGTGGTGGTGGTTAGCCTTCAATTGTTAACACTCTAGGCACTTGGCGACTAAATGGAATACATCATGCTTCATTCCTACCCAGAAGAAAATCTTCTTCATGTCTGCGTACATTTTCTTCACACCCGGATGTCCACAATAAAGTGTTCTACGGACTTCCTTGAGTAGGATGCTTCAAATATCCCCACCTTCGGGGATGTACATCCTTCCCTGATATCTTAATAATCCATCTACTTCTAGGATATATCCTTCATACTTTGGCTCTAGTTTCCTCCCATTTTGGAGGGTTGAATTAACCTTTAAATACCAACTATCTCCAAGAAGTTGCCCCAACACACGCTCCCTCAGATTAACCTTTAAGGGTACCAAGGAGAAGACATGTGGTCTCCTGCTCAAGGCATCCTCGACCACATTCTCCTTTCCCTTGATGTACGAAATTCCAAAATCATACTTACTCATAAACTCACTCCATCGCCTCTGCTTAGAATTGAGATCCCTTTGAGTGAAGAGATGCTTTAAGCTTGCATGGTCAATTTTGAGCTCAAAACTTTGCCCCACTAGGTAATGTCTCCAAAGCTTCAGAGCTAGCATTAAATCCGCCAACTCTAAATCACGAGTAGCGTAAATCTCCTCATTTTGTTTCAACCTTATTAATGCATAAGTTGTCACTCCCCCATCCTGCATTAGCGTGCCCCCCAATCCTTGCTTCGAGGCATCTGTGCAAACTATGAAGTCTTTTTCCATATCTAGCACTTGTAGAATTGGCGCACTGGTTAGTAACCTCTTAAGCTCAATGTATGCAGTATCACATTCCTCTGTCCATTCATACCTGACCCCCTTGCGTTGCAAGGTGATGATGGGTTTCGCTATCTTAGAGAACCCTTCCACAAACCTCTGATAATAACCTGCTAGCTCCATGAAGCTTCTTATCTCATGAACATTTTTCGGCACTGGCCATTCCATAATGGCCTTTACCTTTTTTGGGTCCACAAAGATTCCTTCACTGGAAATGATATGACCTAAGTAGTGAATCTTTTTCTGGAAGAAAGAACACTTCGACAACTTGTCATACAATTTGTTCTCTCTAAGGAATGACAACACCACTCACAAGTGTTCCTCATGTTCTCTTTCATTCTTGTAATAGATGAGGATATCATCCAGAAATACATGTACAAAGTGGTCTAAGTACTTTCAGAATACGCCATTCATGAGGCTCATAAATACTGTTGGTTGATTGGTCAAACCAAAAGGTACTACAACGAACTCATAATGTCCAAACCAAGTCCGAAAGGCGGTTTTAGGAATATCGCCTTCCTTAATTATTAAATGGTGATACCCTGATCACATATCAATTTTTGAGAAAAATGTTGCTCCTTTCATCTGATCAAAGAGGTCATCTATCCGTGGAATTGGGTACCTATTTTTCATTGTTGCATAGTTCAAGTCCCTGTAATCTATACATAGTCGTAAGGAACCATCCTTCTTCTTGAAAAAAATCACTGGTGCACCCCAAGGTGAGACACTAGGCATTATTATCCCTAAGTCAAGTAGTTCCTTAAACTGCATCTACAACTCACAAAGTTTCGGCGCCTTCATCCTATACGATGTCTTGGAAATTGGCTCCGCACTAGTTTTTAGCTCGATGGTAAAATCAAGCTTCCTCTCAGGAGGTAACCCTGGAAACTCTTTCGTAAAAACATCCTTAAACTCTGAAAATTTTGGAAACTGATCCAAGGAGGGTCCTTTCCTTTCATTCACTACTTCCACTACATACAATCGGCAATCTTGCCTCTTGCAACATTTAACCTTCATGGTTTAGATAAAGTGTAGAGACACCTTCCTTCGTACACCATGAACTCTACTGACCTTCCTTCATCATCAACACAAAGCACCCTCTTCATGAAACAATCTACCAAAGCTCGATGGGATTCTAACCAGTCCATTCCAATTATTAGGTCATATGTCCCTAGAGAAGTGGCATACACCTTCAACCTAGTAGTACACACTCCCAGGTATACTAGACAATTATCGACGCTAGGTCCTCCCGCTTATTTTTCCCCCGAATCCATCTCGAATTGTTTAAATTCATCATGCTCGTAGGCTACCAACCCACACTTTTCTAATGCATAAGGTGAAATAAAACTATCTATAGCACCATAATCAAATAAAATTTGAACATTGACATGATTTAGCATACCTGATGATTCCACCATTGTGGATTGATGTTTTGTCTGACGATTATTAACCACTACATAAATATGGTGGCTACTACTCGCTCTTCCATTGGGGCCTTTCCTTCTCTATGAAAAAATTATGCTTGTGACTCCGGACAATCACGTTGGTAATGAGGTCCTCCACACCCCCAACAAGTAACACGATATGGAACCTACACACTGCCCTGTGACTGTCTCTAAAATGAGGTCCTTCCCTTGGAACCCCTGCCCCTACTTGTTGCTCCCTAAGAAGGTTGTGGACCTGCCTGCGTTGTTGGTGATGAGTGGGATGTTGCACTCGCTGCCATTGAAATACCTATTGTAACTGCTCTAGGAGCGGCTCTATTTCCATAAGGAGGTGCCCTAGAGCTTCCTCCCCTAGAGAAGTGTTGGATTACTGAGAGGGGGGGTGAATCAGTAATAGATCAATCTAATCCTTTTTAACCATAATCCAAGTGTTATATTAATGTAGCATTATCATCCAATAACTGCAGAGTAAATAAGCAATGAACAAATGAACAATCATACACATACACAATACACTAGTGTTTTAAGTGGAAACCCAAAGCGGGAGAAAACCACAGAATGATTTTTCTTATATGTCTTGAAGAATTACATTCATTGGAAGCACCAACTTCCTTTTTTTTCCAGCTGCAACTGGAAGGAGGCTCCAACCCCCTAGTTTCTTAGGCTACAACCTGAGGGAAGCTCCAACACCCCAATTCTTTGGCTACAACCAGAAGGAGGCTACAACCCCTAAGTTCTTCGGCTACAACCATATCCTTGCCCCGTCCAACCGCCCTAACGTAGAAGTAGAAAGATGGAACCATTGTCACACTATCACTGTGAGATATACCAATATACAACTGTATCAATCTGTACCACTGACCTACATCCAACTTGTACAACTTCCCTGTAATCAATCTGTACCTAAACTGAACATGTATCAACAAAATATAATAGGTCTGTGACCTATAGTGCTGCAGCACGTGTATGTATGTGCCCTATCTATTATGCAGCTCGCGTATCTACGCGATCAAACTGTTGTGCATCTTGCGTATACCTTCTGAAAACTAGGGTTTTCTTTCTCTAGAAAACTTCTGACCCTCTGTAACTTTTTCACATAGATCTCTAACCTGTCACTGTATCCGGACTGTAACTGTACCCTGTACATGCATCCTCATACATAATCTTTACCCAAAGAATATATATCTCTCTCTAGTCATGTGTCATATAGGTGTGTGTAATCATGAACAATTATAATAACCCTCACATGATCTAGTCATCAAACCCTTTCTGATATTCAGACTCTCAATACATCAACCACTTCACAATTACAATCTCTCAACCATGTACCACAAAAACCCTTAGCCATATGCCAAAAAATACAAGATGTGCCTCAACAAGAAGTATCAATGATAAATATACCAACACTATATTTTTGTAGATCTGACTTATGCATCCACTAGTCTCTCTAGGGAGAATTATCAAATCTTCATAACCATTTCTCATGCATACATCTAAATCCAACTATTCATAGAAATAAGACATACCTTTTGAACCAATGGATAGATCTGATGTATCTGAGCACTGTAGACCTTCCTGGGAGCTTGATCTCGGAATCTAGAACCTCTGCATCTTCATCTCTTAAAGTTTCCATGGATTTACCAACATGTACGCACCCTAATACACTGCCATCTCACGTACGTATGCACCCTAATACATTGTCATCCCGCGTACTATACGCACCCTAATACACTGTTAACCTACGTATGCCTCAGAAACTAGGGTTTTTTTGTTGTAATTCTGAAACTTTCATTGTCAACCCTTCATACTACCTCAGACTTTCACAACTTCAGATGTATCAATGAGTACTTGCAATAAGCCTTACACCACAAAAGATATTCAATGTGTTCAAGTCTGATTAAATGAGAGAGCCTTGCCTCTTATTTATACTTTCATGTAGCATCCCACTTTCCTTATTTTAGGGAGTTCTCCATTAACGTAATTATTTAAATAATTTCTTTTGCAAACACTTTGACTTTTTGAGGCTTCTAGATGACTCATGAGGGTCCTCCAACTTCACATGGCCATAACTCTCTAACCGTGAGGTCTTATGTGACGTTCCACATACCACCGGAAATGGCATGATAAGAACTATCCATATAGGATAGTTTCACTGACAAATTCACTAACTTTCATCTCATTATTCCACAATTAAGAATGGGTTCTCTAACCATACTTCTAGGATAACTCAAACCGCAAAGCGTCTTCTCGTGAGGGATTTCACCATAAGGGGACCACTTTGGAGTTCATCCATTTGTACTTCTTATCAACCATGACAAGACAATAATGAGTCATCTTTACATCAAATAAACTTGGGTCCATTACCCAAACCTTTGTGCTCCCGGACTTTCTTCAAGGGTTGACATCATTGACAACCAACCTTAATCAACAAGAAGGTCCTAGGGGCCTTCCCCACGAATCCAGGATGTTGTGGAATGGTTGATCTGACACCTCCATTTAAGATCATATTCTCTTCCACGTAACGAGAATTTTCAATTGCTTCAGCTACTGACGATGGTTTTCACATCCATACCATGGCCCTTATCTTAGGGTTTAACCCATACACAAAAATTTCTTCATGTCGTTGATCAATATCCATGTATGAGACATATTTTACTAACTCCATGAACCTAATCTCGTACTCTTCCACAGTCATGTTTCCCTGAACTAGAGCATGAAATGCTCCTACCTATTATTCCTCGTAGTAAGCAGGAAAATATTTCCTTCGGAACCTTTCCTCAAAAAGCTCCCAAAAGACAGTGTCTGGGGTAAGGTATAACTGCCTCTCGAGATTACCCCACCAGTTCAAGGCACTATCCCTCAACTAAAAGATTGTTATCTTCGCCTTCAATGTGGAAGAATAGTCTCTTAAGGCGAAACATCACGTCATTCCTTCCAACCAGGCCTCTGAACGACCCCCAACAAACTATGGGAGTTTGATCTTCTGTAGTTCTCTAGTGATGTCCCCTGGTGGAGGCCCTCCCTCTGAGTCCCTCGTCGCTTCAAGGTTACCCACTCCAGATAGTGGGGGTTCCACTTCAACATTTACTGAATGGTGTCCCTTTAATGTCTCATTAATAGCCTCTAAGGAGCGCAAAATGAGAGCTAATTCCGATGATGGTGGTGGCAGTGTCAGCGTTGGCGATCCTTGCGACGATGCCCCTCGGCCTCAATTTCCCCGAGTCCTAACCATCTTGAATAATTGAATCTGCATCAAACCAAATGTTTATCAGGGAAGAGTTTAAGGCGTTCCACATTTTCTCAAACTTATACTTTCAAACATAGGGTTAGGCGTAAGTTTTTTTTTTACTTGTCTGTAAACATACATTACTCTCTTTACGATAAGTGGTTAAAATTCGGGGTCGAATGCCTCTAGGTTTGTTAACTTCGTTCAAGAATCCTATCAACTCTCTCACCTTCTTAGCTATGTTAGCGCTACACTGTCACTCTAACTTACCTATTTAATCAAGCATCCAACCCTTCCCTGTATCAACATGCACCGCTCATGTTAATCACCCTTATCATGTTTTAATTATAAAACACCTAAGCTCATAAATATATATATTAAGACCCTCTTAATTAAATATATATTAACAATAATTTATATATATTTAACAACAATTTCTTCTTTATGTAGCTATATACATTTTAAAGTATTAATAAATAAATAAAAAATAAACTTTAAATTTAACTTTTTATTAAAATTGTTAAAATTATTTTAGTTTTTTTTATTTATAAAAAATCTATATTATTTAACACAATTAATTAAAATTTATATACATATATTTAAAACAAAATAACAAACTTATTTTTTTAATTAATTAAATAAACATTTTTTTAAACATTTCGAATAATCTTGGGCATCGTAGGACCTCGTATGAGGCCCACGTGCCCCTCTCCTCTCCCCTCCCCCCCGCTCTCAAACCCTACAATACAAAAAAATAAAAAGAAACCTTGCTCAAACCCTACCCTCTTCTCCCTCGCCCTCTATGTCACTCGTCCACCGCCATTTCTCCCTCTACAAATGACAGTCAGAGGGTTTATTTCTCTGCGCCAGAAGGGGGTCTTACTGGTTCGTTTGGGAGGGCATGGTCGCCATAGGCAGGCGACCCATCTAGGTCGGCGATGCATAGCGCATGGACCTGTGCCATGTGGTCTCTTCTCCTCCTCGTGGTCTGGCGCTTGGTTTCTAGGCTTGGTGGATGTGCAATGAAAATAGAAACGCCTCTTGCGAGCTCTCTTCCTCGTGGATTCTCCTCGGGGCTTGGTTGGTTGGTCTTGGACGTTTTGGTATGGTGTGTGCATGGTCAGGCTATTGTTATTGTGTGTTGGTAGACGTAGTGCACGAACTAACTCTTTGGTGGCTCGACGCTTGATGTTGAGCTTAGGTGTCAAGATTTGATAGTGTGTGTTGTGAAGCTTAGCTTGTGGTCTTGGGGGGGTTTGGGGTTATCTTATGGTTTGGTTCATCTCTACATTTCTTTACTGTTTTTTTTTTCTCATTTTCTTCATCTGCAAATTGTGAAAATCTCATCTCGGCAGTGGTGAAAACACATTGGCTGTGTTAAATATGGAATAGGATGCCAAATCTGAGTTGGTTGTTGATAGTTTTGGGAAAGGATAATGACGACATAGCCTGGGTTGTGCGTCCACAACGCGTGTGGGATTATTATCGTTCGAAGTTTTAATGTCTTCAATCAATATTTCATCCTCCAGGGCTCCTTGGAGCGTCGTTATTCACCACCAACCATTTAGAAGAAATTTGGTTGTTAAGGCAGCCACAACTGTGGCTCCAAAGTTCACTACAATCAAGCCACTAGGTGATCAAGTGCTTGTAAAAATTCACGTCATTGAAGAGAAGACTCGAGGTGAAATTTCATTTCCTGATACTACCCAAGACAAGCCCCAGGGTGGTGAGGTTGTAGTTGTGGGCGAGGGGAAAAGTTTTAGCAAAACTCAGGTTGAACCCAATGTTCAGCTTGGAGAAAAAATTATTTATTGCAAGTATGCAGGTACAGAGCTCAAATTCAATGGAGTTGATCATATTCTTCTTAAAGAAGATGACATTGTTGGTCTTCTTGACACAAATGACATAAAGGAACTCAAGCCATTGAATGATTGTGTTCTGATCTAGGTTTGTATTGGTTTGGAAACTGTGCATGAATATGTCAGGTTTTGTTTTGTGGAGATTTAGGAAATAAAATTTGGATGGGAAAATAGGCAAATAATAATCATTGAGTATAATCTCTAAGTGTAACAACCCAATTTGTCAATTTATGTGGGTGGTCAAGCCCATGTTTTAGTTTTGAAACCTGGCTTTGATACCATTTGTAAGGCATTTGGTTTTCTTTCATGGTTTTTCTTTGGTTTTTCTTTATACCAGGAGTAAACTGATAAACAACATAATCACAACAACAACATGATAAAATGCATACCTCTACCTGCAGGTTGGTTGATTTAGTCCATGGTTCTCTTGTTCTTGAGCTTACCCAAACTACCCAACTGAATATTAACCTCCCAGCCAACTAGGAACTGCCTCTCCGACTCCCTAGCTCCAGGAATCTTTGCAGTTTCCTGGCCCCTGAGCCCAAATTTCTCAGCAACAGCAGTGCCCTGTGAGAGTTTCCAAAATGATCTATTCTCCCAATTTTACTCCTCCTCTTTCACCTCTTGCAAAAATTTCCAATACAAAATGAGACCCTTCTCCAATTCCTCTCCCCTTTTTCTTATCCTCCCCTCTCATTCAATTCCCCAACTACCCTCCCCCCTCATTAATTCCCCAAGAGCCTTGTCCCTTCATCAATTACTTCACCTATCTTTTAATAATAAAATAATAAAAATAAACTTATTGAATTTATTTTAATAATTAATTAAATTTAAATTAACAACTATGAAAATTAAATAATCAGATTGGGTTGTTACAATCTATTTTTTACGCGAAAGGCTTAACATAATCCAACGAATATCGGGATTTCGACTATTAGGGATCTCGTGAATTCTTGATCCAACGACTGTGATCAGTTATAGAACAATGGTCTAGATTTATTTCAGCCTTCGGGACTTTGAGTTATTCTCTTTTCCCACTTCTCAATTCTACCGAAATGAGATTCCCCGATAAAACCTCGAGTAGCTTCCAGATCTGATGGTCCTAGTTTGCCTGAAATCTTACATCAGTGGACAATATTCCTCCTCGATTCTTTTGTAGTTTTACTGTGGGGATTTTCAATCCCGATCGTGTTTCTGTAATGTGCTTTCCCTTCTGAGCTTTTTGGTTTTGTACTTGGATTCTAACTGATTGAGATCATTGATGTGTTGGAAATTCAATCCTGATAGTGTTTATGTATTGTGTTTTCCCTTCTGAGCTTTTTGGTAATTATTTGTGCACTCCTTATGTACATGGATCACTTCCTCCTCTGATCTCGTGGAATCTAATACGTTGTCTCTCCTGAGCTTTAGGTAGATTCCTCTACATGTTGTTCATAACAACTCATCATCACATCATAATGACATTGATCTGAAACATCTCTCAAATTTCAGCTGATTTATCATAATTGTTTGAGTTACATAAATTTAACGTGCACCTACCAATTCTAGGTTCCGCTGATTTGATCAACTTGAAGCCAAAAATAACTAGAGCATATCCCCATATCCAAAATAGTGGAAAATTGGTTCAACAATATTGCCAAGCTTGCCATGTCGTTTGTGTTCCTTGTTTCAAGCCCTAAAATTTAAAACAAAAACTCTTAGACAGACGGACATAAATACACTTTAGGATTTCAATGGCTCTTCTTCGTTGGTGGCCAATCAATGAAGCCAATAAGGTTGTCAAAGGTAAGGAAGAAGCCTCTCGACCCTCCCTCTAATTCATTCATTTAATTTTTATATTTTGTCGTGTTTTCTCTAATTGGGGACTACATACTCAGGATCCATTTCATTTTTATATTTTGTCGTGTTTTTGTAATCAGGGACTGCAGTGATGTACGCCAAGGACACCTAGAAGTCACTCTGTAGATTGATGATGTCACGATGTCGTCGCTCTCCCAAGCTCCTATTCATCCATGACTCATGACGATGTGTGGAAAAAGCTAAATTATTTGTTTATATCCTACAAATAACCCTTATACTTCACTCATACAAAATAAAAATATCCAGTCTTAACAAAAAATTGTTATTTCCAAAATATTCAAATTGATAAGTAAAACAACGTAAACTTTATTAAACATGTGACAAATTTAAAAAATCAATCTGATCTAAAACTATATTCCTATTCCTACACGACAAAGACTAACAAAATGTAATGAATCTCCTTCGAGGAGTGGTAAACGCCATTCTACCTCCAAATTCCTCGATGTGGAGCGGCTCTCCTCCATTCAAAGGTACCTCTCTTTGTTCTACTTCGTTGCAATAATTTGATGGCTCCAAAAATTGTCCATTATTGAACAGAGGCTCATTTCCGTGAGCTCCCACCTCCACTTTCCTTTCCATTTTTCAATCCTCGAGCGTTTAAAGGCAGCGTAATTTAATATAAAACGGGTGGTGTGGTTTTTTAAGTTTTTTTGTTTTTTTTTTTTAACCCAAAAATCTATTGAGAAATAGTTGAAATGGTTAAATTTTATCTAAATTTATATCACCAAATTTCGACCCTAGAATCTCTTGGAAGGATGGCAATTCCATGAGATTGCCATTTGTTATAAGAAAATCCGTCCACATATGAGAGCCACTGAACGTCGCTCGTCGTTTCTTTTCAAAATCAAATCACTGCACTCCATTGTCCACCCTATATAACCACGTGTATCTCGTGACAAACCAGAGACATCCTTTTCTTGATCTCGTTAATTTTGTGACCGCCTGGACTTGTCTCACCTACCCTGTGCTTCACTCAGGCCAAACCTATGCTTAGAACTTTGCCACGCATATATTTTTTCCTCCGCCCAGACAGATTGTAGTCCATCAAAAATCTAAGTTAGCTCCAAACCTAACCTAACCCTACACAAATTATTTGTTATCTTCCCTGGACGTCGTCCGATCTCAGGCCGTCGACGTGACAGCGGCGGATACTCCGAATCTGGTTAACAATTCGAGCCGCGAATCCAATTGACTCCTAGTCAATCGACACGTGGCGCTGAAACCTTCTTCCTTTTATACAACGCTCTGCATGTCGGATACTTTTAAACCGTCGGCTTCCTATATAGGACGAGTACCGTGGGAGTCATATATATCTGCATATTCTGTGCTGCAAAGTCCAGGAATACGGTCACTCGGCTCTTACCAGAAATTTGGTCGGAGTAGCTCTCTTATTTCATGATGTTACTCCGTAGTTCCTCTAATCCTACGCTGAAATTCCTCAATGGGCTTCAACTACAATCCGAGTTGAATTCGAGCAGATCTGTTCAGTTAACCCAATTACATGTTGCAGGGCCCAGGCAGTGGTGAAGGCAATGGAAAGTGGGTTCATCATGATGTACAGCTCGGATTCGGAACGACCCTGTCTGATGCTGATTTACATAACTCTTTATTCGACGGCAGTTCAAGGAGCCTGGGGTTAAGGTGGGGGTCCGGTACTATGGACCTCAGTAGAAAGATCTCTAATGAAAATTTTATGAACAATGGCTTACTGGATGAGGCTCTGGAAGACTATTTTGAGGATTCTGATGCCCAGATATCAATTGGGTTTCAGAGCGTTGGAGACCCACATGAGGAATCTTGAGAAAAAAGCATGGCAGCAATTGGAACCCATGGAGGTGAGGGACCTTTTGTCTCTGGAAGGAGGAGTGAGGATTTGATGGGTGGCAGGATATTTGAAGACACTGGAATGGCTTTGGTGTGCTACAAGGTTGTTGTTGGATCTAAAACTGAGACGGGTTCTGTTAATGGAGGATTTGGGGGGTGAAGATGGAGGTGGAAGAGGGTATGGAAAAGAGGAGGTGGGTTTGGATCAGATTCCAATAGCACAGATGCTTACTATAAGAAAATGCTGCAAGCAGATCCTGGCAACTCACTTCTGTTAACGAATTGTGCGAGGTTCCTGCAGAAGGTTAGTATTGAGGAATCTGAACTTCGTTTTAATTTAATAGCCTTGAGCTTTTGTTATATAACGAATCATCTCAGCCTTGTTGACTGTATATCATCCAATCATCTTATATATAAAAGGCACGCTATTTATAAAATTTATATTCTTACATATCTCAATACTGGTTATGTGTCTATGTACGTCCAGCATGATCTGGAAAAAGCTGAGGAGTATTATGGACAATTGAGTGAGGAGAGCCCTTTGACAGTGTATTGATGCAAAAAAATCACCCAACTTGGAATCAGATTCCATATAACAATGAATAATAAATCCAAATAGTCTATTCAAATCACTCAAAGACAAGCATTTTCCTAAGGTAATTGTTCAATTTCAACCATAAAATACACATCTTAAGGCACAAAGTTTGGACAATTGAACGGTAATTTAAATTAAAGGAACATATGGATCTAGAGTGTTTTGTCATGAAACCTTTTTCATTTAGTGATGTGAAAATAACAAATTCATAAATTATTAAAAATATATTTTATTGTTTTATGAAGAAGGTGCAGAGGATAATATTAGAGAAAATATGCTCTAAAGGTTTTATAATTCAGTTTGAACACTTTATAATACAGTTTAAGAAAAATTTATATAATATAATTCATTAAAATAATAATAAAATAAAAATAAATTATATATATATATATATACTACTTTTTAATATGAGGGAGATGTTCATATATTAATAATAAAAATTAAAATTAAAATTAATAAAAATTTATGTAAGCTTTATTATATATATATTATACAAGTTTGAATTTCAAAAGATTTTATCCCTCTTAATTCTAGATAAATCCAGAATTAAATAAATCTAAACCGATTATATTTAAAAATAATAATTACCCTATACCTAGTGGAAATGGGCACAATTAATGATATTCTTATGGGTAGCAATTGAAGATGTTGGCATATTTTTAGTCATCCTCCTAAACCAATGAATCATATTTACTCTTCATAACTTCTTTGCATTTATGAATACATCCCTTAACCTCTTTACTTTTTCACATTTACCTAATCATATTAAGAAATTATCGTAACTCTATGTGATTGCCACCTTTACATGATTAACAAAAATTAATATCTATAAAAGCCACTTTTAACTGATTAGCACGCACTACTGCTACCTCATTACCATCGATTGCACCTATTATATTAGGAGAAAGCATTCAATTTTTACGGAGTGTAAGCAGATGCCATGTTTGGCCTGCTTTAATCATATCTGCGATACAACTACGAACCACAACTATCATAGTGGAGAACGTTTCATTTTCTACATGTCAATGGTAATGATGATGCAAGGCATCCTAAAATGAATCTGCTTTCTCGCTTGTAATCAACGATTCCAGTACTCCAAAGTCAGTCTTGAAAACCCCGACGCTGCCCCAGATGATAAAAAGAATCACAAACTGTTATCATACGCATTCCCAGCTGATAAAAGGAATCACAAAACGATTGAAAAACAACAGCATAAAGAAATGAAAGCACTCTTTTCAATGCTCGGATCACATGAAAAATCTTCAGGTATGTGTGTTTTTCACAATATCTAGGGTTTTATGACATCAACAATACTATTTAGGGTTTTTTGTATGTCAATTTTCAAATCGCGTTATTGAAGTACACGTTATTAATATTGATCACATTCGAGTTTTCCCTCAGTTAATGATTGCATGGAAGCTGATAGAGGTCTTGATTCAGTTATTCACCAGTCAATTGTATTAAATGATTTAATGATTTTATGGTAAATTCATTTGTTGCCTCTGCGTTATTGAAGTAAAAGTTATTAATATTGATCACATTTTAGTTTTCTCTCAGTTAATGATTACATGGAAGCCTATAAATGTTTTGATTCAATTATTCACCAGTCAATTGTATTAAATGACTATATGGTAAATTCATTTATTGTATTAGGGTAAGCCAAGTACGCTACCTTTTGGGATTCCGATCGACGGAGAACGTCTAATCTCCGGCCACTCGGAAAACCCAAAAGGTAGCCTACCACCGTTCCTGTTTCTGTTTCTGTTCACTCTGTGTGCCCCCTGACTCTGCGGCCTTCCCTTCGTGGTAGTTGGGTGAGCCATTAATGCATGGCCACCCTTCTACGCTACCTTCGAACTCTCAAACTCGGAGTGACCTCCCGAACTTTTATCCCGCGCAACCTTCTGCAACCATTGCCCACGGACTGCAACCATTACCAGCGACTCTGTTCACATTTGCAATCATTGCCGACGGACTGGATTGCAACCATTGCCGACGACGTTGTTCACATTTGCAACCATTGCCGACGGACTGCAACATTTGCTCAGGTTAGCAGCACTGTTTTAAACCTCCCTCCTTCCTCCGTCGGTCGCTACCCAAACTGTAATGTATAACAGAACGATTAATGATTAATGCACGATTACTCGATTATATTGGTATTACACAATAATACGATTAATACCCGTCATGGTATACTGTCACAGCTCTCCCTTTGCTTACTTGCAACTGTCAATGCCAGAAACATTCAAACATTAACCTCCTACTATGTATTTTATGAAATCGCCCAGCAAACGGAGTGTGGGTTTCTCTGAAATCGCCCAGCTACCGAATGCAATCTAAGTAGCCTTCGATAAGATTGCTCTAGATGTTAGAGGAAGATGCCCAAACTTCAAAGTAGCTATAGATGTTAAGATTCTCGAGATAATATTGCGCCATATCCCACCCAATGATAGCTATAGAAAGCCAATGGATACTATCACACACATCCATACTCACCCGAAACAACCACTTCAATTTGAAGCCAACTGTTAGACTGGAGAACTGTCCGTGAATGACTAGTCAGACTCTAATGCATTTAGTGAAAGTGTGCCACTGGACAAGTTGAGAATTCCCAAATAGTAGCTCACCTACATTCATGTCTGTGGTTCCATGGTTCCATTAGTGTCTCCTCGACAACTTAAGTTTGGTTGAATTGGGGATGTACTTTCTGCCTTCACAGTTTAATCTATTACTTCCAACAAGATTTCCATGGCCACATTCCACAGCAGTTAGCAGCAAAGCAGATATCATATTTGAAGATATCAATAGCAGTCATAAGGCATGTTAGGACTCGCGGGAGAGTGGTTGAAAAGTGCATCCCTTAAGTTGAAAAGCAGGGTGAAATTTTTGTAATTAAAAAAAAAAAACAATATCTCTAGAACATTGTAGATTTTCATAGCCATAATAAATCCATGGTCTTTGCAAGAAATATTCATGATTCCAAACATAACTAATGGGCAATGCCCAATTTCAAGTGCATTCAAAGCGTCGCCTCCTTAAAATTTGGGTCTCTGATTTTCTTGCACGCACAAGCCATATTGTTCATCTTTTTCATGTCGTTAAAAAAGAAGAAATTATATTTTATGGGAAGTCAAAAGTGTGACATGCTGTTCTTGACTCAGATGGGCATTCTTTTCTTCATGTGAATTGTTGGAAAACTCACAATGGAATCATCCTCTGCCTCCCAACTGCATAAACCATTAAGTTAAAGGTGTTAAAATAGTATCACTGTGCTTAAAAGTGGTTTGAATCTGTTCAAGAGAAAAGAGACCAATGGAATAATACTTGGCCCAGACGAGATTTTAATGTGGAACAAATAATCCACTGTAGCATAAGTCTGGAAACCCAGCCACACACAGACCTATGAATGAGTAGAGCAGTCAAGGGGACTACTTTGCCTGTAACTTTAACATACAATTTTTTTAATCAACACACAACATATGCCTATATTCTCTTCTGTCATGTATATATTGAAAAACAGCTAAAATCAAAAAATGTATTTTGGAATCTGCAGAACCTCCTAAAAAGCAATTAGTGCTTTTCAAGATTAATGGATTGTTGTATCCCCTAATCATTCCAATTCACAACTCCAAACCTCTTACGCATGGATATGTTTTTATCCCTGCTGCAAACCCTAATGGAGAAAACTCCTTTCCAATGCCCACTAAAATCAAAATATATATTTTGGAAGCTGCATAACCTCCTAAAAAGCAATTAGTGCCTTTCAAGATTAATGTAGTACAGTATCCCCCAGAAGGTATATATAAGTTTTGTACAAAACATATATATATAGCTTCTGTTTTGTTTTGTTACATGATATTGGGGTGTGGGCATTTGTTTGGAGAAGCAAGGCAGAGAGTGAAAGCTAGTCAATTGTTGAAAGCCAGTCCATTGTTTTGAGCTCAAATTTGTGTTTGCAATGAGTTTGGCTACCTGATTATACCTAGTTTTAAACCTTTATACCCTAACAATCCTTCTTGGTTCATCAGGAAACTAACAGTAAGAGGGAGAAGTATAGTTGGTAGTGGGTTTGTGTATGATTCATTCGCATGAGAATATTCTGCACACCCTTTTAGGCCGCTCTATGCATGGTGGTTTTACTTGGCATATACAAACCAAATGAATTAAATTAATGCACAAAAACAATGCCCAACAAAGCCACGTTTTTGCCATAAAAAACTAACATTTTGGCAATTAAAATGCCACAAAAATGGTGCCCAACAAACAGACCAATTTTCTTATAAATCAAACTAATTTGGATGAAGTCTCATTCATGTAACAACTAGTATTTTTTTATTATTATCATAAACCAAACAATTGAGGGGAAATTTTCATGATCATAACCATACCAAACAACTATTACCATTCATAGATAATATGATAGTTGAGAGAGGTTTTATATGGCTACATTGAACCTGTAGCTTTCACCCATGTACACAGAAAATTCATTAAGGTAGTAGAGGAGGAGGAGGAACTAGCCATAGGCCACTCTCTCTCGATCCATACACAATGTGAATCTAGATGATGGTTCACTGGTATAAGAAGATCATTTTTTCTATATGGCACATTATATTCTACTATTGTCAATTATGCTCAAGAATTCTGAATTATTCTTTGTGCAAGAAATCTCTGCATAGAAGTTTTTTTTGCCTCTAAAATTGCATTTATATCAGAAGAGTTGTGCATTGGCTATGGTATCTGTGTTAAGGTTAAGTTATTGTTTTGAATAACTTGTAGAAATTGATACAAAATGAGTAATGAAGGCAAAAAATGGAGGACTATCATGGGCATTGAGGTGCAAGACCCTAAAGACAAGATCACATTTTCCAATAAGGATTTAATTTGGTCTGAAATATATTGAACAAACATGAGCATTGATCAGGTTGCGAAAATCCCTGCGAAAAGAGTTCCTGACTTTATTAGAGGGGAGGAAATGAATTAAGAAGCTCCATGTACTTTCGTCCACTGACAAAACAAACCCCCAAAATCAAGGGCTAGTTCTTCCTTAAGATATGAGTTGTAAGTACATTAGAAATGCATTGTTTACATGTTGGTAATACAAGTGTTTTCTCATTTGTTATATGTATTGATGTTTCAAACATTGTTATGCAGTTATACTTGCTCATATGGCCCTGAGGATAAGAGAGAAAAACATACAAATAAACGAAGGACATCCTTTGTGAAGAGGGGTTGTCAGTGCCACTTCTTTGTAAAGGTTATGGTTCAAAACCCTGACGTATAAGTTTTGACATATAATGTGTATGACTATGAAGATGGGAATGGATGGCCTTGTGATGGCCAACATGACACTTCGGGTGAGGCTAGGTCCATGCATAAGCTAAGGCTTTCAAGAAACATGGTCTCTTATGTAGAAAAGTTGTTATTTTTTTGGAAGTATGAGTTGATTGGGTTGTAAAATGTATATAAAAGCATGTTGATATGGATGCTGCGGCTCGGGAAAGATATTTTTTCTTGAGCATGAAAGAGTTTGTCAACATCTACAATCATTTAATGAAGGGAAACTACCAACTGCACAAGAATGATGAAATGAGCGTGAACGGCACGAATCAAAACACCAAGATGATTTTTTAAAATCTACAGTGGTGGAGATGTACTAACATAGCTGGAATTCAAACTCCATGGATGTTGGATACCATGGTCAGGCTATCTCATAATAGAATAATAGCCATGGATTCAGGAATTCAAACGCCATGGATGTTGGAGACCATGGTTAAGCTATCTCACAATAGCTTAATAGCCATGGATTCAACATTTAATACAAATAAATATGGGGTAATTATGTTTCCAATGATTGATTTAGTATGATCATTTGATTTGTATTGATTAAAGATTATTGATGACTTAAACTTGACTATATATGTTATTTTGAATATGACTGTATTAATTGTACACATTAGTATCTTTTGATGAACAACAAAGGGGGGTGTCAATTGCATGGGTGGTGGCATCCCGAAATACGTCACATGATATTGCACAATGGTTGGATCACCTAATGCATAGGTGTTACCAATTTCGTCTTGATTGGAAAGTTAATGCCTTCATGGTTGATGATGCATTAGCTGAAATCGTTGCATTAAGGTAAATTCAATCTTGTTATTGTACATTTTAACTTGTATTTTTTCTATAAATATCACACTAAAGATGAATTGAATTTGGCAGGAGGATCACAAGGTGTGAAGTGATCTTATGTATTTGGCATGTACGACGAGCATGGCTAAAAAATGTCAATCGGTTGGCTAGTAGTCCTAAAATAGCAAGCGAGATGTTCAATGAGTTAGGCATCATCATGAAAAATTGTTCCAATGACTAAGTGGCAGATGCAATCGATGGGTTTTTCATCAAATTCACAAATGAGAAAAAGTTCTTGGACTATTTCTACAAGAATTGGGTTGCTGGTGATAAGATCCGTAAGTGCAAAAAAATTTATTTGTATTTTTATTTTTGTGTTTCGTAAAGATGATATCTTCACTAACTCATTTTTTATATGTAGGGATGTGGGTAAAAGGATGCATAGATTTTCCTCATGCAAATCAGGAGACAAATAATGCTATCGAGTCATATCATTGTTACCTGAAGACCAAATTTCTATCAGATCAAAGAAAAAAGTGTGCTTGTAGGATGGACTGGTTATTCTATATCCTCCTGATAAATGTTGAACCCTCTTACCGATTCAAGGAAATTTTGAAAAAAGATGGATATTTGAATAACTACAGGAAATAGAAACAATATGAATCATCAATGGAAAAGGTAAGAAGAATTCCAGATAGTGATTGTTGTCTTCATGAGAGCATATCTCATGCCTATTGGGTGAGGAGTCAAACAAAGTGTGATAAGAAATATCTTGTCACCTGGTATCGCACAAATTTTATAGTTTGTGATTGTCCATGGTCTATTCGTGGCAACATTTGCAAGCATGTCATAAAGGTGAATTGGTTGTATTACCCCTTAGGTGATTCAAATTAATTACTGGATAATGATGCAATACCCAATTCATTCAATGACCCTCATGAGATTAGCATACATGAACCAAATCTTGATGTAAATGCCAACAAATCTATTATGTCCAGTGATATTGTTGATCTGGATGTTGAGGGACTTCAACTGGCTAGAGAGGAGTTGTTTGGATACATAAAGCTGCTTTTAAACAGTCCTCCCTCTTCTTTGAACAAGACCAAACAATTGGTTGGTTTGGTTAAAAAAATGTTGGATGAAGCCAACGACCTTCATATTATGGATTATGACTTCACCCTTGGGTTGGGTGATTTTGAGCCATCTCTAAAGAGGAAGAAGAGTTTTATTATCCCTAAAAAGAAGAACAAAAGAAAAAAAACAAAGTGACGATTTAGAAATTAATTTGAATGTCCCTGCATGTGACATTGAACCATTTCAATTTCAGTACCTCAACAAGCAAAGGCGTCCTCGCTCCAACAATGCAGTGTCTATGGTCTCAGGTGAGTTTAATAGAGCAATGATATGAATATGTTTAGATTAATGTATATCGACGTCACCATTTTTTAAAATAGTAGTGTGTGAATTGTTTGCGGAGGTGCAACAATCCACTAATGTGGATTCATTCCAAGGACATAGACAGATACTATGTCATTCTAGTTTTCTTACCATTCCAGGTACTTTTGGTTGGACTCACAATTGATATAATCTATATTTTCATATGTGTATTACTTTACATGCCAATGTGGGTTTTATTATAGATATAGGAGCTTCTTCTAGAAATATTTCTCCCTTGGAACATGCTCGGCTCGTTGACAACTCTCTAGCTGGTGATTTTACAGGTTTGTTGTGATATACTTTCTCTTAGTTTGTTTTAATTGGTGTATTGAGTGTTGTTGATGCATTAATGTGTTAACTATGATTATGATAGGTAACTATAGTACGAGGGGAGAAGCATCCTCCACCAGAGGCGATGTGTACTTCAACAAGTGAGGGCGTCCTCCCTCCAACAATGCAGAGTCTACAGTCTCAGGTGAGTTTAATAGAGCAATGATATGAATATGATTAGATTAGTGTATATAGACATCATCATTTTTTAACAGAGTAGTGTGTGAATTGTTTGCAGAGGTGCAACAATCCACTAGTGTGGATTCATTCCTAGGACATAAGAAGATACTATGTCATTCTAGTTTTCCTACCATTCCAGATACTTTTGGTTGGACTCGCAATTGATATAATCCATATTTTCATGTGTATTACTTTACATGCCAATGTGGGTTTTATTATAGATATAGGAGCTTCTTTTGGAGATATTCCTCCCTTCGAACATACTCAGTTGGTTGACAACTCTTTAGTTGGTGATTTTACAGGTTTGTTGTGATATATTTTCTCTTAGTTTGTTTTAATTGGTGTATTGAGTGTTGTTGATGTATTAATGTGTTAACTATAATTATGACAGGTAACTATAGTATGAGGGGAGAAACATCCTCCACCAGAGACGATGTGTACCTCAACAAGCGAGGGTGTCCTCGCTCCAACAATGCAGTGTCTATGGTCCCAGGTGATTTTAATAGAGCAATGATATTAATATGATTAGATTATTGTATATAGACATCACCATTTTTTAACAGAGTAGTGTGTGAATTGTTTACAGAAGTGCAACAATCCACTAGTGTGGATTCATTCCAAGGACATAAACAGATACTATGTCATTCTAGTTTTCATACCATTCCAGATACTTTTGGTTGGACTCACAATTGATATAATCCATGTTTTCATGTGTATTACTTTACATGCCAATGTGGGTTTTATTATAGATATAGGAGATTCTTCTTGAGATATTCCTCCCTTCGAACATGTTCGGCTGGTTAACAGCTCTCTAGTTGATGATTTTACAGGTTTGTTGTGATATACTTTCTCTTGGTTTGTTTTAATTGGTGTATTGAGTGTTGTTGATGTATTAATGTGTTAACTATTATTATGACAGGTAACTGTAGTACGAGGGGAGAAGCATCATCTTCTGCCATACAAAGCCAACCATACGAGAAGATATAGATATAGATGGTGGAAATCAATTAAGCAAGTTATATTACAGACTGCATTGTCCAAAATGCAATTGTACTTGTTATTTCATATTTGAAGTAACATGGTAACACCTATATACTTTTCAGAAGTAGCAAACTCAGAATATTTAATATCGGGAGAAGAAAATACATTTTCATGTTGCATGTACATCTTGAGGTACATCTTGATTAAAGGATGCCAAATCTGGTCATCAAGACAATATTCACCTACAAATCTTAAGTGGACAAACTCAGCTCAACATTGTTATTGTTTTATCAAAGAGAAGATATGCAGGGAAAATGGCTTATTTGGGTGGGCCAAGACTTGAAATACTTTGACTAGACCATCATAAGAGTATTACTTTATGTTTTTGTTTTATTTCATGTGATCATAAACCTTTTTTTTTCTTGGCTAAACTTGGAGGGAAAACCCTGATTTACACAAACCTAAATGTAATAAATTGAAAGCAATACTAATAGGAGAGAGAAAATGTTTTGATGCTCTGTGTTGGCTGCCATTGTAATTTCCTTCAGTAATAGATTAATGTGAATAGATTAATGTGATTTTATGTTGGAGACTAGCTTGTTGTCCATAATTTCCCGATTGTAGATTTATGAAGCCTAGTTACTAACATATGCAGTTTGAAATTTGAATTACTTTGTGTTTGCACTCCTGAATGTTTTATTACAGAGTTAAGTATATGATCTTATTTTTGGAGAAATGATATCATAGGTAGCTATCATATCATATATTTGCTTGCCATTATCTCCACTTTCAAGGTCTAGGAATGATTCTACTCCCTTCCTCTCTCCTAACTCTCATGGCTCTGATTTGCGTACTGCTTCAAATTTGGATTGTTCTTGGTCTTGTACTATTGGGGTTTAGGTTCTAGATCCCCTTCCACAATTTTCTCACTACTTGAATACTATGGTCGGCCTTCTGTTCATGTCCCCCTTGAAATGCTCCTTGTCTTAATTTAACCCTTGTAATGACTTTATAGCTCTTGAGTGTAAACCTAAACCATTCAAAACTATCATGTGAGGAAGGCAGGCATATTATGCAATGAGGGATTTATATTCTCTTGGCTTCCTTGAACCAAAATACGTACATATTGTGTACAGCCTCCCAATGAATCTTCCACTAGCTTGGTACCAAAGATGACCATGCAAAAGTTGTCATAACATTGAGCATTAATTGCACACATACTAATAAGTGTAGGTGTTATCTTAAGTTATATGTTTAGTGGAAAAATGTTGTTTAGTACCAAGAATTTCTATTGTTTCCATGCTTTGTCATATTTGTGTTTGACTTATGATGCTATGCAATGAAGAATCTATTAAAAATAATAATGATGAATGGAGAAACATGGATCTACTTCAAACAAAATCTGAGTGTAAATGTTGATGTGAAAGCTATTTTTAGACTCCAATTACTAATTGTTGTTGTGATTAGATAAAATTTTCTGGTCATAGTCTTGAGCTTTTTCTCAGAGCATATGTACAACAACGAACATCATTATGATGATTTATATTCTTAAAATTCAATATTCTATTATTTATCTTTCTCTCCAAGAGTAATATTCTCTCCATGGAATCTAGTGGCATGAATAATATTGGATGCATTTGCACTTGGGGTATCACATTTTAACAAGTAGACGGTATTGGATGTTACCATTATGATCACAGACTATTTGATTACTTTTGGGCCTTGGATCTTTCGTTGGAAAAATTAATGCTAGAGATGTCTACATTTTTGTGTACATGATATTGCAAGTTTAGAACTGTTTCCATTTTAACTGGTGGATCAAACTTAGAAATGAAAAAACATGTCTGCATTGGCAAGTGTGGCATTATGTGACTTGTAAAATAACATTATTTGATTTGATTCTGCAGTCAGTGAATGTGTTTAAAGTATTCCTAGACATGAAATGTGAATTGAGTGTGAAAGTGATAAGAGTGTTCTTGGACATGAATTGTGAATTTAGTCCGAGGGTTGATAGAATGAATGAGCCTTTGTTTTCTTATTATCATCTGCTGAAACTATAGATGTCCATTTTTCACAGAGAGGTTCTTCCCATACTTTGTTTTGGAAGCCATCCATGTCTCTGAAACTGAAATGTACATTGCTCACATAAAAGACTTTAAAGTGTTATCCACTAAAACTGAGCAAGTCCTTTTAAGGTCTACAAATATAATAATCCTTTTCGTGCTAGAAGATATGAAAGACTTCCGTGTTTAAACTGTTATTCACCGAAACTGTTTGTGCAAGTCCTTTGCTTCCAGTTGGCATTTTGTTATTGGAAAAGGATTTATATACTTAATCTGTGTTTGTTCATAAATGTAGACCCGTGAAATCGCTACGGTATACCAATATAATCGTCACACATGGAAGTTTGAAAACATGCAAAAATTACAATATGCCTGTATGTTTTGAAAATTTGAATATATTTGGTAGAATGGAGGAGAAAAGGGAAATATCTAGGAGAAAAGTGTTATCCATATGTGCATTGAGAGTGAAAAGGAGGTTTCTGCTATCTAGGAGCAAACCTCCTTAGTAGAGGGAGATTCAAGGTAACCCCAATTTTTATGCAAGGCATTTAGAGCGATGTTACCTCAAACAGGTATTTCCCTTGGGCCCATGATCACGTCTCATATCATGTTCTATGCAAATTATTTCTAGGGTGAGTGTCACGTTTGGTTCTGTTGGCTACAGTTGGGTTGTGAGAATGCAAAACTTTGGCCCAATTTTTTAGGAAAAGACAAAAGCCACAACATTCTTTGGCCCCATTTGTTGTAGTCCACCCCTACCTTCTCATGATAAGTATATTAACATTCTCATGATAAGTGTATTAACAAGCTATTGGAATGAAATTAATGATAGTGGGTACCTTGTCAAAGTATATTAACAAAAAGAGGTGGGTCATGGTATAAGGTCTCATGACCATCTAAAAGCATCTCCATGAAGGGTGCATGAAAAGTAACTACATTTAAACCCATGTGTCATGATTTTCTCTAGAAAACATGGTAAAATAACAAAGAAAAAATAGTTAGAACTTCAAAAACATTAATTTATTTAATCACTAACCATACACATAAGTTTGAATGTATACCAAGCCTTGTTCAATCTTATCACCCTTACAAGAGACCTCAAATATTACAATTTGAGACAAATGTAATATACTAATGAGTTCTTTAGTGAAACAACCATGCCACTAAAGACACAACAACAATCATCAGAAGAAATCATCCACACATTGAGGATCTATATCGATGTCCATTAATGACTTTTGTGGGCATAGATGGTGATTTGAAGTCATCTTTAACACCTTCACCTACAATTGACACTGCTCTCGATACTAAATCACTTGACATCCTCTTAATCTCAGCATGATGATTTATGGTAAAACACAGAAATTGAGATGCAACAATTCTTGCTTCGCTATGAAGAGGTTTTAGATTGTCCTTTCAAACTTGATAAATTCCTTTCATCTGATCACATATCAATTGTGAGTTGGTGAAAACTACAATATCATTGGCACCGTATTTTTTTGCTTCTTTTAGCCCTTCAACAAGGGCAATATAATATGCTTCATTATTTGTAGTCTTTCCATGAACCCTTCTCTTAGTTTGGATGACGTGATTTAGTGCCATGTTCTGAAGGACATATGTAATAACCGCTTGACCCGGATTTGGGTAACAAGACACTTCAATGCATAAAGTCCACTTCTGCACCATTCTATATGCCTCCAAGTACTTGGAGAAAAAGAAAACAACAAATTTTGGTTAGGCATTTAAAAGTAAAACTTTTAACATTGAAAAAGAGCTATGTGCTAATTTTGATTAGACATTTAAAAATCATGCAAGCATTGATGTTAGAGTTTCATAGACATTATCTGTTAAAAAAAACTTTAAAATGTTTGCACTTTTCAGGATTACAGTTATCAGATTTATTCAAGATGCAAAGCGATCGTTGCAAATGTCCCAATCCAAGGTGAGATTATGAGTGCTTAATAAGCATAAAGTTATGTTCGAGCCTTGGTGGGCTTGGCCAACTTAAAATATAAGCTGGCCAAGTGCCAATACAAGTGCAGGCTGGAACATCTCCAGAAAAATACTCGACACTCAATATGCCTCCTAAAACCCAGCAGCAGCAAATTAATTATTCCACATTCAAGTATGTCTAGCAATATTAGTCATCAAATGTGACTCATATTCACCTAGCAAAGGAATAAGTTATTATATTTAAAGAATAAGTTGCCATATTTAAAGGTTGACATGTACTACGTGATTCAATGGCTTGGACGATTCGGGTTGCAGAAAATAAATGCCACTCCTCTAAAACAACCTTGAGGCTGTATCTAAGATTCCTAGAAGGATAATTCATAATAAAGATTCCTATCAAGGCATAAAAATATTTGTAAGTGCAGGTCTGGAACTACTTTGTGTGTAATTAGCAATCCCTTGAGAGAGCAATCCCTCGACTCCTTCACCCACTTCCTCAACCTCTTCTCAACATAGCTATGATACCATGTGAGATTTACATACACGAGTGCATACAAGAATACACTTAGAATGAAAAAGAGTGTATTTGTATATTAGATGATACAGTGTCTCATTACATGTCTCATTACATAGTAGGAGAAGAGTATATTATGTAACTCCAAAATACGTAACTAATAATCACTACATTAATTACTATATCAAATGATTATTATTACATCACTTTATTAGTACTGTGAAAAATTGATTTTTTTAGCACATAGTTGCATTTCAAGTTCATGTATCTCTATACAATTTTCTTCCTAGAAAAGGAATTTGGATTGTCTTCAGCTATTTTATCACCTGGTACCGACTGGGCAGAATCTATATGTATGTACATATGTATGCATGCACATGAATGTGTTTTTCTATGTATATATGTAAGTGTGAATGGATATGTAGGGTAAATGCAAAGGATAAGTTTAGGATTGAACCTAAATCTAGTCAACACAAAGCATATATAGCTTCTTCAAAAATAAATTCCACCATCTGCATAGGTTGCATTAACTGCAGCAATATAAATAAGATGTTCTTTGCTATGACTTGTAAGACGTATTGCTACTGTGAAAAAATGATTATTTTAGTAAATATTTGCATTCAAGTTTATATATCTGTATACAATTATCTGCCTGGAAAAGGAATTTGGCTTGTTCGATATTTTATCACCTGGTACTGACAGGACAGAATTACAGAGTATTCTGGTCTACCTCCTTTTGTTGAGAATTGCTAAAAAAAATTGTATGTTGGATTGGATATACACTCAGTTTACAGAAAGGGGGGTCCTCAACCCATGAGCTGACCTCCATATTGTGACTATCATCACATCCTACAGCAGCAAGAAGCAAGGTTTTCTTGCTACCAGGGGTCACGAACTGGTTCTTTCCCTTCGCTCCACCTCGTGCTGTGACTCAGGAACAAATGTTGACAATGATTGAAAACAAAGACAAAATTGTTAAGAGATGGAAAAAGGCCAAGACATTGGTTATAGATGAGATAAGCATGATTGATGGGGAGCTTTTTGATCGATTGAATTATGTTGCCAATAAGCTGAGGCAACCATTGAAGGGGAAAGGGGTGTGGGGTGGGTTGCAGCTTGTGGTGACAGAGGATTTCTTCCAACTTCCACCGGTAAGGCCTCAGAGCCCGGACAAGTTCTTTGCCTTTGAGGCAGATAGCTGGAATGAGTGTTTTCACAAGCAGATTGAATTAACGCGTGTTTTTAGGCAGTCAGATAGGGAGTTGGTATAGATGTTGCAAGAAATAAGAAGAGGTGTGTGGGACTCAAAAACCTTGGCCAAGTTGAAGAACTGTCATGGTCCATCCGTGACTAGAGATGAGTCTGTGATTAGATTGTATCCAATGAATGTTGATGTTAGGAGGGTGAATGATGAGAGACTGAAGGCCCTGTGGCAGGAANTGACAGGACAGAATTACAGAGTATTCTGGTCTACCTCCTTTTGTTGAGAATTGCTAAAAAAAATTGTATGTTGGATTGGATATACACTCAGTTTACAGAAAGGGGGGTCCTCAACCCATGAGCTGACCTCCATATTGTGACTATCATCACATCCTACAGCAGCAAGAAGCAAGGTTTTCTTGCTACCAGGGGTCACGAACTGGTTCTTTCCCTTCGCTCCACCTCGTGCTGTGACTCAGGAACAAATGTTGACAATGATTGAAAACAAAGACAAAATTGTTAAGAGATGGAAAAAGGCCAAGACATTGGTTATAGATGAGATAAGCATGATTGATGGGGAGCTTTTTGATCGATTGAATTATGTTGCCAATAAGCTGAGGCAACCATTGAAGGGGAAAGGGGTGTGGGGTGGGTTGCAGCTTGTGGTGACAGAGGATTTCTTCCAACTTCCACCGGTAAGGCCTCAGAGCCCGGACAAGTTCTTTGCCTTTGAGGCAGATAGCTGGAATGAGTGTTTTCACAAGCAGATTGAATTAACGCGTGTTTTTAGGCAGTCAGATAGGGAGTTGGTATAGATGTTGCAAGAAATAAGAAGAGGTGTGTGGGACTCAAAAACCTTGGCCAAGTTGAAGAACTGTCATGGTCCATCCGTGACTAGAGATGAGTCTGTGATTAGATTGTATCCAATGAATGTTGATGTTAGGAGGGTGAATGATGAGAGACTGAAGGCCCTGTGGCAGGAAATCATCACTTTTAGTGACGAGGATAAAGGAAAGGAGTATCACAAGAGTAAGTTGAAGAGTGGAATTGCTCCTGATCAGATTGGTCTTTGCGTAGGGGCACGCGTGATGCTTATCAAGAATATAGACACTGGAATAGGACTGGTGAATGGTGCAACGGGTCAGATTGTTGATTTTGTTACGGATGACACGCACTCGAAAGCTATTAGTCCAACAGAGCTCTGGCCAAAGGTGAGATTTCTCTGCGGGGTTGAAAGGATTATCACACCGGAAACCTGGAGTGTTTATGAAGATGAAGTGGAGGCGGCTAGCCCAAGACAGGTGCCATTAATTTTAGCATGGGTTGTTACTGTGCACAAGTGCCAAGGTATGACATTGGAGAGGTTGGAGACACATCTTTCCAGGGCATTTGATTATGGCATGACCTATATGTAGCCCTTTCTCGCGTAAATAATTTAGATGGGCTAAGGCTGACAGGATTTAAACCTTCTAAGATCAAAGCACACCCAAAGGTGCTTGACTTCTATCAGAAACTTACCAGCAATAGTGGGGGCTACTTGGATGATAAAGAAAAGGAATGAATCCTGTAGCTAGACTTCACACTTTTGGTGACATTATTAGCTTTCACACATCTTCGGTAATCTGACTTGGGTTTGAATATTACACAATTTGAATGGTGAGCAAGCGATCTTCGGTAGCTGGGCGATTTCAGAGAAACCCACACTCCATTTGCTGGGCGATTTCAGAAAATACATAGCAGGAGGTTAATGTTTGAATTTTTCTGGCATTGACAGTTGCAAGTAAGCACAGGGAGAGCTATGACAGTATATCGTGACGGGTATTAATCGTATTATCGTGTAATACCAATATAATCGAGTAATCGTGCATTAATCATTAATCATTCTGTTATACATTACAGTTTGGGTAGTGACCGATGGAGGAAGGAGAGAGGGTTAAAACAGTGTTGCTAACCTGAGCAGATGTTGTAGTCCGTCGGCAATGGTTGCAAATGTGAACAGCGTCGTCGGCAATGGTTGCAGTCCAGTCCGTCGGCAATGGTTGCAAATGTGAACAGCGTCGTCGGCAATGGTTGCAGAAGGTTGCGCGGGATAAAAGTTTGGGAGTTCACTCCGAGTTCGAGAGTTCGAAGGTAGCGTAGAAGGGTGGCCATGCATTAATGGCTCACCCAACTACCACGAAGGGAAGGCCGCAGAGTCAGGCGACGCACACGGAAACGAGAACGGTGGTAGGCTACCTTTTGGGTAGCGTAGTTAGCTAACTCCATTAATATTGATCACATTTTAGTTTTCTCTCAATTAATCCAGTCAATTGTATTAAATGACTATATGGTAAATTCATTTATTGCCTATGTTAATACAGCTACAATGAACGGGATATCATATTTTATTTACAAACTCTAATTAAGATTTATACTAAAATTAAGGTTTATGTCACAATTTTTATTTACAATAAAAAATTAATTTATTTAATTTAAAAATATTTTTGATTATATTTAAAATTAATTATTTTAGATTAGAAAATAATAAATAATAATGACACTACGATCCTTGTAGAGCTCGTCATCTACCAATATTAAGTTTACCTTCGATTTTATTAAAATTCGCTGCAAACTGGTACAGCTCGCTAGCTAGCCATCTCCCAACATTAATCTTGCCTTTCCTTCCGTTTCTGGCCTCTAGAATTCCCTTGCCTTCAATTCTGGACTCTCGATTTCCATGGCACAGATCGCTTACTTCAGAGACGATGCGGATGTAACCAGAGTATTGCTTTGTATTTTGTCGTCCTGCGCAGCATCTTCCATATTTGAAGACTTGCCAAATGAAAGTCTAATTGAGAATGGCATTGCGAGAATGACTGATAATTACGTTTCCAATACTATTATGCTTCAACAATTCAACACAACTCAGGTATTTCAGACCTCCATTAATGGGGTGCATGAAGCTACAACCGCTCAACAAGCTCTTAGGTCCAGAACATCTCGACTAAGTTTGTTGGTTTTGTATGATGTTTGGTCAAGATCTAATGTAGAATAAATAGCTATTGTTTGAAGAAAAAGGATACAAGACGACTATCATAACTAGAGAGGAATCCAGCATTTTAATTACAGATACTAGTCGTATGTATAATAAGATGATGATGCTCTGTCACTTTTTTTGTTTTTGTTTCTAGGCTATTTTTTTTTGTTTCTAGGCCTTTAGTCAGAATTTGATTCCAACAACATCATAGGAGGATCTCATCAAATAGGTATGAATTAATGATATTCATAGTCCAGTGATCAGGGTGTTCCAAAAGTCAGAATTTGATTCCAACAACATCAAAGGAGGATCTCATCAAATAAATAGATATGACTTAATGATATTCATAGTCCATTCCTCAGGGTGTTCTAACTGTTACTGGTTAAGGCACTCCTTTATATGAAGTCCTCATGGTGTTCCCTCCCTGGTTAAGGCACTGCTTTATATGAAATCACCGGTTCCAAACCCTTAACTAGCTAACTGTTACTGGTTAAGGCACTCCTTTATATGAAGTCCTCATGGTTCTAACAGTCCCTCCCTGGTTAAGGCACTGCTTTATATGAAATCACCGGTTCCAAACCCTTAACTAGTCTTGTGTGCAGACTAGTTGTTGATTTCTCCAATCAACAAAAAAAAATATTCATAATCTCATATAGCTACTTCTCTATCCAAATCAATATCCAAATTTTCAACTTCAATATAATTTGTGTTTAACACATTCCACCAAAAGTTCACTGATCTATGCATAAAAATAGCATAATTTAAAGAGTATAGAGTTGTCTTACTTAGAAAATTTGAGAGCAGAGATAGTTTACAATTACACATTCTAATAATAATTTCTATTACCAATATTACATACAATATTACATGTATATATAGTTGGAATCAGATCCAATTATCTCCAAACATAGAGATAGTTGTTGAGAGAGTATCTCAACAACCTCCAACATATTCAAACCAAGTCCAAACCAATTCTATTGTAAGCATTATTCCAACACCCTCCCATAATGCTTACATTACAAATGTTATATCATAATTACAATACTCAAATTTCAACATAGATATTTGTCTTGATATGGTCTTCATCAACATTTCTATCCACTCTGAAGTTTTTTTGTATACGTTTTTTCTTCTCCACAACTTCGAGCTTCCCTTTCAACTCATTTAAGACAACAACACTTCTGACCATCATTGACTAATTTGTAGAATTGGTGCTTCTTGACTACCCCAAAATATAGCCTTGACACTAAATTATCCTGTGGATACACTACCATCTGTGAAATTCCCGGGAAGAGAACATTTCTACATTTATATAGGACAATAATCTAATTACTGGATATTTTTAGCAATCAATTATACAACTGACCTTCTTAAACACACATACAATAATATATACAAGGATAACCTGATGACCTTAAAGCACCGAAGTACAACATTATTGTGTTCTCTTGGCACCAAATAACATTAAGAACCACCAATTTGACTTACACTACTCTGTTCATGTTCATTGATTGGTTCTCCACTAAAAAAAATTACAAACAAAATTCATACATATCAATTAATATAATTAATTAATTAATATAACTTCTCTTTTAGCTTTTGACGCATTCGTACTCCTTCAATCTCGTAAAAGGTGAATAGGAATATGGAATCCGAGGAAAGTCATAACTTATATCTTTGACATTCAAACCACGTGTATAGGGTCTTTGCCAGCTTTAAACTCTCCCAACACCCAGTTCCTTTTGACATGGATTTTATTACCGTGGATATATAATACCGGTCAACCATCCATTCAAGCAAATCCTTCAAGATGGCAACCACAGCACTGTGACTCCCTCTCTCACAGGACGACATACAATTGTTTGCATAGCTCTTATGTCAGTTCTGCAAATGACAAGATGCGTTGTACTTGCTCTCCAAACACACAAGCAACGCCTCTCTTACACACAGGTAGCGCTCCTCTTACACACAGCAAAATTAACACAGAAATCACTAGCAAACACACATCAATAGATATGCGCTACCCATAAACGATCAATCCGTGCGCATCAAGCAATCTTCCCCTTCAAGCGACGACGATTCATGTCCACTAGCATGCGGTTGGACCTTTCTCCGTAGAGAAATTCACTCACACAACAAACTAATAAAAAATAAACAATCCACTCTTCTACGCTATCTATGTATAAGGATTAATGCTCACATCTCTTTCACATCTTCTTGGTCATCCCATGAGGGATTTAAACCATTACAGCTTAGAAAATACCAATTTAGAAAATTTGAGGGCAGACATAGTTCACAATTACACATATGAATAATAATTTATATTACCAATATTACACACAATATTACACATATATATAGTTGGAATCAGATCCAGTTATCTCCAAACATAGAGATAGTTGTTGAGAGATTACATGATGTAATGAGGAATTTAGCTTTTCGTCTAGGAAGTCAGAACAATATCATCCATCCTAAGAGGATCTCCATGCCTCCAAGGAGGATAATATCCCTACAGAATTATTCTTTGTTGCAAATCATTACTATCGTCCAACATTTTTACATAGTATGGTAAAATTGGTAGCATAATTTACCTCACTCTAGATTTGAGCTTGTGACCTTTTAGAAGGAAACACATGTTCTTAACCACTTAATGATCAAATTTGAAGAGTTAGTCTTAATTTCAATTGGAAGGGTATATATTGGTGCTTCCCTTCCATGATGAAAAACTTCCAAAAAAAATTCTTTTTAATTGACAATAATAAATTAACTACACATTTTATTAAAAAACTTGTTAAATAAAATATTACATTTCAAATCAAATTTATGCTTAGTAAAGATATTATTAAATCCAAATATTACCTTAATATTCGCAAAGCCTCTAAAATATCACCTTCACATTCTCTAAGCACAAATTAAAATATTCAAATATCATAGGCATAATTGTAAAAGAAACTTTTACAAAGTTAAAGATGCTTCCAAATATTTTGTTTATTACACTACAGAAAATGCATGCCATTGTAACATGTTTTCCATAAAATTATGAAGATAATTAACAATATATATTTGTAGTGTGCTTATTCTCTATACAACCTAATATATGTGAGTGAATTATTGAATTAATCTAGAAACACATATTTCTGAGCCCTCCAAGAAAAAGAAAAAGTCATTTCATCATTCTACTTCCATTTAATCATTATTTAATTGATCACAACAATAGAAAAGTGAATTCCAATTTTTGATGACTCATAGGCTTTCCAAATCAAAAACGCATAGAGATTTCATTTCATATCTCTCAAAAAAAGAATTAATAGATGCTCCACAAATTAGTGAACATACAATAAATACTAAGGATTCAAAAACACATTATTGAAAACAATGGTAGAAAATTCATAATGAAATACCGACACAATTCAAATGCAACAAGAATTCAAAGAATACCTTTGAAGAAGAACAATGTTCTACAAACCCAGTTTAAGAACAAAGAGTCTTACAAACAATTCTAGAGAATCTAGAATGACAATAATGTCAGGTTATTGGACATGCTATGGATGGTTCAAAATAAGTGAGATACAAACATAATTCAAATCACTAAAATAAAGGATAACAAGAATTCAAATGCTTGAGAAAATAGATAGGTAATATTAAATAATATTCTAAAAACACATAGAAATAGATAGGTAATATTAAAAGATATTGTAAAAAACAAATAGGGAATGCAACTTTAATTTTCCTTTAGCACATGTCTTATCTACCACTTATCTTCCATCAGGTGAATGCAAAATGGTATGGTATACAATAACATTGTTGTAAATAAAGACCCTCACACTAAAAACAAATTGTCACACAAGATTAAGTTCAACATTTATTCATTTTCCATTCAAATCTAATATGATAGTTATATCTATCTTAGACATTTATGTGCTCTTTATCCAAAAATTATAGAATCAATGTAGTGTGAAAGGAAGGTCATTTGATTCTCTGGTCATTCCTTTGTTTCACAATTAATATTCTCACTTCAAAACTTGAACACAAGTTGCAATGTAAACAAAGTTATCCATGCATGGACGTGTGATTCACTGAAGACAAGAAATTTTGATCCTTGCTAATAAAACTGTTATTATTATTCTAAACATGCAATAGTGGAATGCTAAGCTTTCCTTTCACCTTTTCAAATTAAGTCTATGCTTTTTATTAAAATAAATTATTGGTTTTCTTGTCTTTACAACGTTTACACTTTCTCTTCATTTACCTTTACCACAAATAAAACAATTTTTTTTAACTTGTAAAAATGTTTATTCTCAAAGTTTATACCATTTTTCTTTTCAAGTTCCATTAACTTATGTAAATTGTTGGTATGATGTATATGGACTTTTAGTTAGTAGTTAAATTTTAGTTGTTACACATTTAATACTTCCAATAAATTTTAGTTGTAATTTAAATTTTATTTAGTGAAAGTTAGATGGATTGCTACATATTTAATACTTCCAATATCAAAAGTTTTATTACACATTTTATATTTCCAAATGGTAATGTCATTTTTTTATTAGTCTATTATCCTACATTTATTATTTTTTTATCAATTATATTCATTATTTTTTTTTATCATATTTTTTTCTTAAAATTTAAACTAATTGCTATATATTTAATACCCCAATATCAAAAACCCTATTACACAATTAATACCCAATATCAAAAACCCTATTACACAATTAATACCCCAATATCAAGAGTCCTATTACTTCCAAATGTCAATATCATTTTCTTATCCACATTATTTTTTTGTCAATTATATTCATTATTTTTTTTTATCATATTTTTTTCTTGAAATTTAAACTAATTGCTATACATTTAATACCTCAATATCAAAAACCCTATTACACAATTAATACCTCAATATCAAGAGTCCTATTACTTCCAAATGTCAATATCATTTTCTTACCGACTTGTTACTAAGTACTCATTATTTGTTATCATTTTTTTCTTAAAAGGTAAGTACTAAACAAATTTACTATTTTTTCTTAGAAGATAAGTACTATACAATTTTACTATGCATCCCACTTGTTTGTAAAAAAGATGGCTATATTCAACTCTTTACAAATGAAGTTCAAGATATATTGTGTAAAAAAATTGCTTTATTCATCTCTTTAGAAGTGAAGTTCAAAACATATTGTTGAAAAATTATTTGGCCTCCCCTTTGCATGAAAAAAGAGTCTAAATATGAGTGACAAAAAATGCTTTGTTGAAATCGGTAGAATTGTTAGTTTATGTTATGGCTATTGTATGGAAGATTTTTTTTACTTTTGTAAGAGTATAGTTTCAAATGTTTGTTGAACAAATGATGAAGATGAAAAGGATGCCTAAAGCATGTATACTTGCATGATTTGCAACATTCTTAACCATAATTTTTAACTTATTAAGGGATAACTTTTTATCTAAAACAAAATTAGAATTCATGTAAGTGGTTTAATATGTTAAGAATTTGGATCTAATTGTGATTGTCTTTATCCTTACATATCTAATCTTGAGATGAGTTGCACCAAAATAAAGGCATATGATCATGTTGAATGGAATTTAACCAGTGTTATATTTACTGTGGATATAACTTTGGTATCACAATATATCATGTGATTTTCAATAAGTCAACATCTCATGTGATTTTCACTAAGTCAATATAATTGATGCTATTTATTATAATATATTTATCTATAGAAAATATTTTAATATATTTAATAAATCACATATTTTAATAGAATGATTGGCTTCCTTACATCAATTTCACCTTATAATAAAAATAAATGTGGTCTTTTAACTCTTATTTAACAATTTCACCTTATAATAAAAATAAATGTGGTCTTTTAACCCTTATTTAACAAAAGAGAGATAGGGGATTGAGTTTTGAAGAGTTTGTAACAATTTTCCATCAAACAAACAAGGGCAAATCCAATGTTTTCGTTGTCATTAGCTGAGTCATTATTGAATCGGGATCTACCATATCCATATTCCCAAGTATGTATAAAACTTTATGCATGTACACTTTCTATATTTTTCAAGATATAGTATAGGGTTTGCAGTGTCCATTAGATATGCCTCTTCTTTCCATTTTTAATGGGAGATTTAACACTTATCTAGTTATGATTTTTTAATTCCAGCATTCTTTCATGTTTATTTCCCCATTTGTTTTTTTCCATAGGTTTAATCAATTCCCTACAAAATGTCAAATCCATTGGACCTGATGTGGGAGTACGATGACCCAATTGAGCCTCATAATTGAAAAAGGTTGAGGTAAAATCTATGTGGAAAGGAAATATTTGGTAGAATTAGCCACTTGAAATGCCACCTTGCCAAAATCCTAGGGAATGAAGTGGATATTTTCCTTTCACCAACCTCGAAAATTATCTATATTGCAAATCGATCAATTCTTGATAGTGCTAGGAAGAGAGACCTAAAGGAAGAATTGGGGATTGAACTTGTAGAGAAGTAAGAAGCATGGGAACCAAAATCCTTTTAGGGGTGGGGGAAACCCAATCTTTGACAAAACCTTCCACAATTCCCTCAACATACTCACCTTTTTTTTGTGCTAAGGTCAGTGCCTAGGGGAAAACCTTCTCTTTGGTCAATAATTAAAACAAGGGAGAAGGAGGAGGTTGACAAGATTGTGGCCAAATGTTTTCTATGGAGTGACATTCCTTTCAACATTGCCAAGTCAACCCATTCTAGCATTCAATGTTTGAATCCATTGTTATTGTTGGCTTGAGGTACAAGGGCCTTTCCTATAATGACTTGAGAGGGCCTCTCCTTCAAGGGAAAAACATCGATTGCACTCATAGATTAGTTGAGCTCGAAGAATCATGGGAGATCATTGGATGCATCATTAAGTCAAACAATTGGTCCATTCTTAGTTTCTTGGTTAATTTTCCTAGGGGGATAATGTTTGTCAAATGTGTTGATGCATTTGCACATGTTAAAGATACACAATTGGATGGGTTCGTAAGGGAGATAGGTCTGCAATATGTTATCCAAGTCACTAATTATGTTGATTTTTCCAAGTTACTTATGGAGAGGTATCAAAACTTGTATTGGACTCCTTGTGCCACACATTGCATTCATTTGATATTAAAGGACATGGACAAAATTTCTTTGATCAAGGAAATTGTTGAATTGGCTAGGAGTGTCACCATATGTGTGTGTGTATGTTATTACACTCATGAGATAGTTCACAGGGAACGAGGATTTGGTGTGTCACACAATCACATGTTCTGCTACTAGCTTCATTTATTTTTAGTCTCTCCACAATTCTATGTTGCAATTGCAAAGGATGTTTCTTTCAGATGAGTGGAATGCTTGTGTCTACAACACTAAATCGGATGGGCAAGCCATAGCCCAACTTTTGAGACATGATCAAATTTTTTGGATGGGAGTCTAGGAGGTGTGTGCCATTAGCAAACCTTTAGTAAAGGTTCTTCATTTGGTTGATGGTGAGAAGCCCGCAATGGGATACTTGTATGAGGCCATGGATAGGGCCAAGGAAGTTATCTGTCATCATTATGAGAACAAGGGGGGGGATGGATTCACTAGACAAACCTATATATGGAGTTTGATTGATGAGCAATGGAATAATACTCTCCATTGCCCCATTCATGTAGTACGGATCTACCTCAAACTCATGTTATCTTATACCTATGGTTTTAGATTTGGTGTTGAGGTTATGGATGGATTTTTCCAATGTGTTTAGAATATGGTGTTCACTTGATCTGAAAATGGGTAGAACTCATGCACAACTTGATCTGAACTGAAAATATCATAAAGTTCAGCACCACTTTCCTATTCCAAGAATCTTTATTAACAGTGCTTATAGCATGGAAGCGAATTGAACCAGACACATAAGCTGAAGAACATAACTTGCATAATCATACATGAGCAAACAAAATCACATGAAAGCAGTAATAATATCCATACAACAATGATTGTCTCTAGGTCCACTTCCAACCAGTGAGACCGCTCTTATAAAAGCTCAATAATAGTTGAAAGTATAAATAAGATAGTTTTACATTACAAGAGTCGAAGACACCCTTCGAATTTGTCACTTTGATGCAGAAAAGGACATCACCCTTGCAATCCTCTCAAAAAACTAAGAAGGATGAGTATAATATTGACTATGTTTCGTCACAGTGCCTCAGACGCCCCTTGACACACGAAATAAGGCAATGCACTTAAAATCCACAGCTTGGATGCCGAAAATGACCTCAAATATGAACTCCTTGAGGAAAATTGTGTAGAAACGACTATAAACACGACTATGTTTTACTAAAGTGCCTCAAACTCCCTTCAACACGCAAAACAATACATACAATCCATAGTTGTCTCAAAACTTGTGCAACATAAAGAACCTAGCACAAGAGTTCTTGGCACAAAAATGTTGGTGTGTTCTCTCAACATAAGGAGAACTTGCACACACAAGTTGTGTGTCTCTCACACATAAGTTGTGTTTTTACAATGGTATGGGAACCCCTTTTTATAACCCAAAGGGGGCATCTTATAGTTACAAATACATTAATGAATAGGTTACATAGTTTTGAAACCATATTCTAAATATGGTATATTCGTTGGGTTTTAAAACCCACATTACAATGCTCTTTGTTAAAATATTAAATACACATAACAGAGTTCAAACCCACTTATCCAAGTTTTTGTGGCACGTGTTAAATAGTTGGTGTGTATCTATTAAGTGAGGGTTGTTAACAGAGCCCTAGTTTCGATCAGTTGGCAACAGACTATAGGTGGATGGAGGAAAGCCATTTGGAACTGGAATATAGCTCTAAAAATCAAACGTTTTACTTGGCTATCTTTGGAAATAAGATTCTTACATGGGATAACTTATATGCCAAGGGTTGGGAAGGGCCTAGTTATTGTATCATATGTACTAAAGGACCTGAGACTGTTAGCCATTTATTGATCCACTGTTATTTCACAAAGCAAGCTTGGCTAATAATATTAGGAGTTTTTAAGCTGAGATTGGATTGGGATGGAAATTTTGTAAAAGATTGTTATGATAAATGGTTTTCCCAGACCCCTGAGCTTGCTACCCTTCCAGCTCTACTTAGTTGGCATATTTGGATGGAACGCAACAAGGCTGTATTTGAAAATGGGATCCCTTCCATCACTTAGGTGGTTTATAAGACTTTGGGGATTTTTAATAGACTTTCAACAACCCAGATTGTGCATACTAATCGCAGGCTTCAGACACCTATCCTGGAGGGGAGATCAGTGGGTTGGTTTGATGGAGTTGCTTCATCAAATGGACTCCATAGTGGAGAAGGGTGGTTATTAAATATCAGTGATAACACTTTGTATAAATGGACTTTCAATACTGGACCTGGTTCTAACTATAGGGCAGAGTTATTTGCAATTTGGGCAACTCTTTTGCTGGCTACAAGATTTCATATCACAAAACTGCAGGTAGTCAGAGATTCTAAAATCATTATAGACTGGTGCAAAGGCAAAGGAAGTCTTCATGTTATTTCTTTATACTGTTGGAAGCTTAAAATCATAGAATTAAGCACACTTTTTAGAGCCATCAATTTCACCCATACCTATCAAGAATCCAACAAGGAGGTAGATAGGTTATCAAAGAAAGTGCTCAAGGAACAAATAGGAAAAATATACTTCTCCCAGTGGGAAGAAGGATATAAAGGGCCTACTATATGCTAAAATACGTTTTAGTACTTCTTCGAAGATGGAGTAGATCTGTATTGAGGCAATGATAATACCTCAATGTGGTAGTGGTATATACTCCTTATTTTCTTGGGGAGGGACTTTTTGGGTATATTCCATTTTGTAAAACTTGAGATAATAGCTTGTGTGCAATCATATCTCAATTGGAGGGATAGTTAAAATCAGAAATATTTTTGAACTTTTTTGGACAAGTGATAGTACATGTACACAATTATATATATAATATAATGAGAAATTTTCAGTTGGAAAAAAGTGAGGGTTGTTATAATATTATATAACAACAATATAAAAAGAACATCGTTGCATGGTTTGTAACATGGGCTTTAATGTGGTTGTTTTAACAACCCACTATATATATGATATACCCCTATGGCATATAACCTTGGAGAAGATTCATTGCACATTGAACCCCGCGCAAACTTTAGACACAGTCTTTTGCAATGTAATGTGGTTGAGGGTTGGGGCTATGCCCCAACCCTTTTCCCCCGCCATATGATAAACAATCCACCTTAAATAATATTCATGCCATACAATAAACAAGGAATATGTAATGGCATGTTGGCTAGCGCAGTGTGTGTGAGTCCTTTGGTGCTGGTAGGAGGTCAAGGTTCGATTCCCCTTGCTTCCAACAAATTTTTCATAACTGAAACCGAATAGGCCAATGCAAGGCTTCCACATGGCAAATTTCTATTGGCTTCCTTCTGCCACATGTCTAACGAAGATTGGTGCCACTTGTCAACTGTTGATTAGTCCACATCTGCCACTGTACAACTGCCACATGTCTTTTCTAGATCATGCCACGTGTGCTAGTACGGATGTGCCACGTGTCACCCATGTAGTGGTGGCACGTGTCACCTTTGACTTTGAATTTTTCCATTTGAACAAACTTTGACCATGCATAAATTTCACATACAAGCTCTGTTTGAGGCGTCGTTGAAAATTCGGTGACGAGCTCTTCATGATGATGCCATTTTTTAGTGAATTTGAAACACTTGAATTTTGAGCATTTTCTAGGTCCATCCTGATCATCTGAAGTATAGGATCCACCTATATCCTTCTGAAGCATTCTGAACTCTCTGACATGTATTCAAATCCACCTGGATCATCACTCCCACTGAACAATGCTCTAATATTTCCAAACAAATGGAGATATATGGGATGGTTGTTGGGACATTTGGTTATGAAATGGTTGTGTATGATGTAAGATCTCGGTTTTTAATCCCCGATTTATCTATGTATAATGTAAATATGATATATGGCTACGGTCTCGATGATGTAATATGTAAACATTGTATATCAAAAATAATAAAATAAATGTATCATCGACTGCAGATGGACACAGATGGAGTAGTTGTTGAGCTCCAATCTACCCAAGTAAATTAGAGTGTAAATGATTGTCAATCCGGTGTTTGTAAAACTTAGAGGCACGTCCAAAGTATATGGATTTAGAGATAGTTTTTATTTTTAATGGAGATAAACCAAAACCTATTCTAAGGCTGAATG
>SNQJ01S0039039.1:0-11624 GCA_010110895.2 Picea sitchensis | reverse complement strand
CCGGTAAGGCCAGTGGTCATAGTCAATGATCACATGGGTAAGGATAAGGGATGGTAGGGTCTGCATCAGGCCCCATAGGAATTCAGGGATTCTGTTCCTCGGTGAAAGGAAGGAAAAAGCCAAAAAATATTAGTTCCCATAGTGGGTGTGTGACAATGAGCATCCATCCATCCTAGTGAAATGTGGACATGAGGTCCAACTGTGGCCTTTCCTTGATATTGGTTCTGGTTTCTTCTTGGGATCCATGTATTTACTATGATACTCTGATATCCACATGCATTTTTTTTAGTCTTCCATGTACCTCCATGTCGGTTGCTTCTCTAATACCATGTTGATCCATAGTAAGTTTGTTGATGTGCATGTCATTGCCTTGATGACTATTGTTTCTCTATGTCATGTGGGTGGAGATATACAACAACCTTAACTATCAAATCTTCTTTCTTTGACTCTTCAACATGTGGTTCCTTAGAATCTTCTTTCTTTTTATGCCATTCCTGTAGATTTTCTTGATGTGATTATGTAGGTTCTTCTTCAACTACAGACTCCTCATCTGGTGTGTCATTTGGTACTACACTTAGTTCCCCTACAAGGACTTATTCATGTGCCTCCTTGGGCCCTTCTTGTTTAATATGAGAAATATCCTGCAATGTAATTTTCTTCTTCTTGTACCACAACTTCAAAAAAGTTTTTTGAACATTAATATTAATTGTACCAACCATGAGTCCATCCAAGTATATCCAAAACAATATCTACATCATCCATATTTATAGCATAAAACTCTAAATGCAACAAATATTTATCCATGGTAATCTTCAAATTTTTAAAAATTTGAACATTTTTCCCATCAACCTATGCAATTTGAATATTATTTACAGTCACTAGCAATCTTTTAGCCAAGTTAACATTAATGAGATTATGTTTGCAACTAGGGTTAATAGAAACATTGATCTTATATTATTGAATACATCCATGAATATGTAATATGAAGTTGTCACATGAAAATAAATCCATATTGTTATTCTTATCCTTCATCCCCATATGAGACCACCTATCTAAGTATAGTTTCTCATATTCTTTAGCTAAAAATGCCATTATCTTGTCACAGTTAAGTCCATATGAGTTCCACCAATGCAAGCATCATCCATTAAATTAAAGTGTAGATATATTCTCCAATATATTGGATGTTTGGACTTTATCCATTTTATGTATTTTCAACATTAGGACCGTCATCTTTGCCAATAAAATACACCATTCTTATGAAAACCCACAAATAGAAGTAAGGTTTCAAAGATAACCATTTACTTTTCAATGGAGCTCCTTTATGTAGTTAGGGTTCGAGGCTGAAAATTTAAAATGATCATAACTTATGATATACTTATAGGATTGTCTACTATGACCCCGAGATTCTCTGTTTATCCTAGCATTTGCTTGATTGAAATCTATGCACTCTATCAAAAGATATCCAATTTGTGAAATTTGCGGCCGTCATGGGAAAAAACCCTTAAAAACGCTAATTTTAAATCGACGATATCTCCACTTCTCATACTCTGTTTTGGAATTTTTTTTATTTATTGAGTATTTTTTTGAGAAGAATTAAGATTTATGATTGGTTTATTCAAATTTTGCACAGAAAGTTTTAGAAATCGACCTGAATGTTGCCATCCTTTTTTTTCATCAAAAATCCGCAAAAGGGAAAACAAAATCTCCCATTTTGTGCCCAATAAAGAGATTTGATTCCATTTGTAGTAATAAACCTTGATAGATATAAGAAATAATCAACCATAAAACTTCATAAATAAAACCTTAAACTCCAAAAGTACCGAAACATTCACCATGAACAACACAAGAATATAGAGAGAAAAACCCTTAGGTAGGGTAACACCATCAATTACTCCTTATGGAAGGAATCACTCTGCAAGCCATGCTTGCCACAAAACAATACGATCCAATCCACCTCCAATACAATGATATTCATGTGTATTTATATTTTCTCACGAGTATTCATAGGGGCCTATGCCAACTACCCCTTATTATTATATTTTTTTCTCTTAATTACATAGTGGACCTATTCCATTATTATGGTCACATTACATTCTTTATCCCTTTGGGTACCTCTCTAAGCACCCTAGATTATCCTCCCTAGGTACATTACATGGATTCCACTTGTAGTAAACATTGATAGATATAAGAGAGAATAAACCGTAAAAATTTGGAAATAAACCCTTAAACTCCAAAGATACCAAAACATTCACCATGAACAACACAAGAATATAGAGATAAGAATCCTTAAGGTAGGGTAACATCATCAATTACTCCTTATGTAAAGAATCACTCCACAAGCCATGCTTGCTACAAAACAAATACAATCCAACACATCTTTTATACAATGATACTAATGTGTATTTATAATTTCTCATTAGTATTCTTAGGGGTCTATGTCAACTACCCCTTATTATATTATTTATTTTTAATTACATGGTGCGTCTATTCCATTATTGTGGCCACATTACATTCATTATCTCCTTAGGTGCCTCCCTAAGCACCCCATATTATCCTCTCTAAGTACATTACAAAATGGATAGGAACTGATTCTTAGAATATTGTTTGGTCATAAAGGAACTACTATATTTACACCGATATGTGTCCCTATATCGAAAAAGGGGTGTCAGATTTATAATCTTTTTAATAAAAAATGATTAATCGATGGAAGCAATATATTACTGTGGAATATTTTTCATCGTATCCCTCGGATCTATGACCCAAATTTCATGGCTTAAAGTTCGTGTTGTTTAAAATGTGAAAATTAATGACAGTTATTACTCTCCACTTCTCTGGCCACGTATCGCTTTACTCTCTACTTCCTCTACGTATCGCTTTTCTCTCCACTTCCTCTACTGTTTTCTCCTATAGCTTTACTCTCCACTTCCTCCATTGTTTTCTCCTGTAACTTTACTCTCCACTTCCTCCATCGTTTCCTCCTGTATTCTAGCAAGACCATGTTCCATGTTGTTTCCAATTCTTCGCCATCCTCTATGGGTTTCCTATAGTTATTGTTAACTACCAGGTATTTTCATGAGAAAGTATCACCTTCAACTTGAGCATGGAGCGGTTTTAGCCATAGATATATTTTCGAACACCTCTTGGACTGTAAAAGTTTCACGTGCTTTTCCCATTGAGGAAGTAGAGAAATTTAACCAAAATGCATTTTAGATTATTTTCTTTGAGGGAGAAGTTGTAATATTCATTCTTTCTGTTAATTTGTCTTCCATTCATGTTTTGATGGAACGTTTTGCTTGATTTTGCATGACTATTGCATTCATTAACAAGATTGGTGGCATATAAAACAACAAATGTTGCAAAAGGTGCTCTCGTTGATCAGGTTTTCAGAGGACCGATAGACTAATTTTGCTCATATCAATCTTCGCGTTGAGGGTTTAATGGACAATCATGAGTCACTCTGAAATGTTGAAATTGTTCTAGTAAGCATTGGCTTTGGTTCAAACCCTAGAGTTGCATTGGCTTTGGTTCAAACCCCAGAGTTACATAAACAAATATAACTTTGTCTTTTGCAATAAGAAAAATTACTCTGGATTCCACATACTTTCATGATGAGTCATTGTCATTTGAGTTTTGGAATTATTTTAAGATATAGCTAAAATATTTTAAGTTATGGAATTATTTTCATGTCTAGACATTGTCATTTGTGTTTGGAACTATTTTCAGCAAAGCAAAGTTTGTGCACAAATTAACTCACATTTTTAACACCTAAGGGATATTCCTATCGAGAAAGTCTTATTTTGAGTATTGAAACTGGTTTGAAACAAGTTACAAACTTAATGCATGCATAAAAACAATGAGAGAAAGTATTATTTTGAGTATTGAAACCGGTTTGCAACAAGTAACAAATTTAATGCATGCATAAAAACAGTGAGTAGTCGATACCTGTCGTCGTTCACCAGCTGCGAGTCAGGGGGTTGTGCTAGTTTTGTAAGACGCGGTTTTTTTGGTTGTTTATCACTTGAGCATTCTTGGTTAAGTTACTATGTATATGATTAAATTTATTCTTGTAATCACTCTAATTTCTGAGTATCCTATTTTAGCATTTTTAATTTCATGGTTTTGTAGAATAATATTTTTAAAGATAAATTTCAACACACACTATAACATGGAGACACACAGAACAAAATTGAGTTTGTTTAATTATTTAATAAGCTTAAGATTATTAAAAGAAACTATGTTTTCTCTAATATTCCCCTCACCCGCACCCCCACCCACACCCTATATGCTCTCTCTAATATTCCCCCCACCCCCACCTTTTTCTCTAATATTCCCCCCACCCATGGGGACACACAGGATAAAATTGAGTTTGTTTTTAAACAACGAATATATCTTCCTTTAATAATATTGAGCTTAGTAAATAATAAACACATTGTAGATTGTACCACTTCAAGTTTCATATGGTTAGACTTCCATTAACATGAAGTATTAGTTTGGACTGGTTAGACTTCCATTAACATGAAGTATTGGTTTGGACTAATTCTATCTATGGTAAGAAAAAAATCTATACTTTCAAGGTCCGAGTAATCGTTTTTTATTTGCTTTTCATAATGCTTTTGCTATATATGTTAATTAGTTGGTTGAAAAAATTATGATATATGATGACAATGGACTTAAAATGTACTTTTGATGCTATAACTAGTTATCTTCATTCATTCTTATTTTAAAAAACCAAAAAGAAAAATTGCAATCATATGGTAGGCAAGTAGATAGTACCTTTAGGGAAAAATCTTCAGTAACACGCCTATATTTTTTCCCTGTTACCAATGCCTAAGAGGATAACACAACATACTCGATGGATGACATGGAAAATCTTCTAGATGTTGATTGGGAGGAAGAAGACGATTTGTGGTCCAAAGAGGGTCTTTTTCAACTAGATCAAAATGTACATACATCTGTACAATCTCTAGTGTGTAAAAGTGACAGGTGGATGTCATGTGAAGTCTGGATCTAGCATTGAATTGGGAGAATATTTGAAGTTCTTGATTGACAATAAGGAAGTTCACGAAACTTCTAGGGTTTCTCCATTAACTTGGATCGATGAGAAAGATATCTCGAAAAACCCTAGATCAAGATCTGACATTAACCCTATGGTCACAAAACTAGACTACTTCAAAGCTATAGAGAATGGGAAACCTCGACTCTATGGAGGTCAAGCGAAGGCAAAGAGAAAACAAAAACGTTTGAAGGTGCGAAATGACCGACCTCTCTATGTTCTGGGGAAGGATGTATCATTATAGCAGGCTGGAGGTCTAACTTCGAAGGCTTTGGTGGGAAATCTTTTCTACTTGAAGACGACAAAATCAAATCTTAAGAAGTGGATGCAAGACCACTGGAAACCCTTGGTCGGATATTGTCCTTGTTTCAGTCTGTTATTGAATCACTGTATCCTGTTTCATTTCTTATCGGAGGGAGATCTTTTAAAGATTTCAGCTAGTCCATGGATTATTGGTCGTGGGGTTCTGATGCTCAAAAGATGGAAACCTGGCTTTAATCCATATACGAAGTCCTTTTCCAAGCGTTTTGTATGGATGCTCCTCCTGAACTTTCCAATAGAGTTATGGGTTACACAAATCTTCGTAGATTTGGTGAACATTGTGGGAAAGTTCGTTTATTTTGACGAGAAGACCTTACGCTGGAACAATAAAAGGATTGCATGGGTACTAGTGGAAGTTGATTTAGAAAAAGGTTTTCTGGAGGATATACAGGTGTCTACAGGAGATAGTTATTTCATCCAAGTTTTGGATTACTTGAGGGAACCATTTCGATGCCATCATTGCTATCAGGAAGGGCATATAAAAGAAAAATGCCCTTTGTTGATCAAAACAGAGGCAAAGGAAGGTGATAAGGGTTCTCGGCCGCCTCAACTGCCCTTGGATTTCTTTTCAGATCCACCCTCTCCAAGTAGTCAGGAGTGTAACTCCTTTCTTAGTAAGATGAAGATTTTTTCCCCCTCTTTTTCAATAGTTTATCAAATGAGGATATACAAATTATTCTTGATAATGAGTGGCTAGTAGAAATTTTTGGGAGATTGTTTTAATTTTTTTTGAAGAACTTCGAACCAAGAATATTATGTCTGTTGATAAGGTTCCTCTACAACAATAAAAAAACCAGACTATGTTAATTACCCCTACACAATCTGGCTCACCAAACCAGTTTGTAACAAATAGTGGTTATGAGGAAACCCAAATTCAAACCCTAGCTCGGTCTATTTTTAATGAGTACCCCACTCCTTCTTACAAAGAAGTTCCATAAATTGGCTCCCCTTCCTTAGAACTGAGCAATGTTGGTAATGTTGAAAACTTTGAAAATTTCTCACAAGAAAAAGTTATTGGCAGACAAGTTTCAAAACCCTCCTATAAAGAGGCCTTTAAAAAAAACCCTCTTCCAGTCTATAAGTCAGATGAAGCTGCAAAAATGAATGTGGATAGAGCCAATGTGACCATTCGTAAGAAGAGCACAAAAAAGGTTAAAAAAAAGGTTATAGGTGATGTAGAGGGAATCTTAGCACCTATTATTAACTCCTCCCCTATACATCCTCGTGCTTCTCCTTCTTCCCCTAGGGCGCTTAGAGCTTTGGAGCCCAATTTGGTTTTCCCCATATGATCATTCTATCAATGAATCTGAGAGGGGTTGGGGGTGCCCCTAAGTTGTTAAGCCTAAAAAAGGTGATAGTGCCAACTATCCCTGACATTATCTTCTTCCAGGAAACTATGGTGGATAGTTATAAAGCCAAGGAATTCTTCTTAAAGTGTTGTCCCTTCTAGGATTGTGTAGTTATTGATGCTACATGCCTCTCTAGAGGATTAATTTATGGATGGAATCCTTTATCTACTGATCTTCAAGATTTTCATACTTCTGTAGGTATTTTGATGGAAGGACGCCTTAAAGGAGTTTTTAGTACTGTCAAGCTACTAAATTGTTATGGTCCCTATCAAGACAGACTTTCCTTCTGGAAATCACTGGAAGAGAGTGATTTCTTAAGAGAGGAAGGCCTGATAATTGGGGGTGATCTCAACTTCACAACTTCAATGAGAAAAATTTGGGGGTCTCGAGCTCGGCCTGATCCTTTGGCAGATTATTTTTCTTCTTTTTTTTCCTCTGCAAACTTAGTGGACATTGTCCCAGAGGTTATCTCTCCTACTTTGAGGAATGGTCGTCTAGGCAGTGATGGGATCTCAAAAAGATTAGATAGATTTTTTTATGAATGTTTATTTACTGGGGAGTGTTCACAGATGCAGTTCATAGGTTATAAACTCCCTTATTTATGATCATAACCATGTGTGTCTTCAATTTGATAATCAAAAGGAAAGGCCCCAATACCCCTTTAAATTTAATCTTGCCCGGTTACAGGAGGTTGATTTCAATTTGCTTATTTAGAATGCTTGGTCTTCAATGGAACATTGGGAATATTCTTCAGCAATGAACATGTTAGTGAAGAAACTGAAATTTTTAAAAGAGAAGGTAATCCTATGGAAAAAGGAGAAAAAGAAAAAAATACAAGCAAAATTTCTTGAACTGGAATAAAAATTGGGTTTCATCTTTAAAAATTGTGCTTCTCAAATTTCTACAGAAGATGAAAAAGAACAAATCAATTTTCTGGTAAGAAGGAAGGAGGATCTCCTTATACTGGAGGAAGAGGCTTGGCGCCTCAAAAGTAGAGCAATTTGGATCAGAAGTGGAGATAGAAACACAATTTTTTTCCACAAATTTGCAGAAAATAGGAGGAAGACAAATACTATATGGGACATTATATATATGAATGGGAATCAACAATCTAGTCAGGATGAGATAGGAGAAACAACTTATAATTACTTCAAGTCCCTCTTCAAAGACAGGGACAATGAAGATATATTATCCCAACTACAAGTTATAAAAGAGATTCCAAGGTTTTTCTCAGATGAAGAAAGTGATTTCTTGGGAAGACAAATCACCTTACAGGAGCTGGAACATAATGTTGAGATCATGCCTAAGGATAAAAGTCTCGGGCCCAATGGGTGGATCCAGGAGTTATTTCACCATTTCTTTGATTTGTTGGGGAAGGACCTTCTTGCAGTCGTTGAGGAATCAAGGATAATTGGAAGTGTCAATGGTTCCCTTAATGCAGCTTTTGTGGCTCTCATTCCGAAAGAATCGAAGCCAATTTCCTTAAGTGACTTTAGGCCTATAGAATTATGTAACTTTGTTTATAAAGTTGTTTAAAAAATAATTGCTTTTAGGATTAAATATAAGTTAGCTACTTTTATCTCGGGAGAACAATTTGGTTTTCTAAAGGACAAGAGAATTTTTTTATTCTGTAGGTCTTGCATAGGAAAGTATTCATTCCGCAAAGACTAAGAAATTGAAGAATTTAATTCTAAAGTTGGATCTTAAAAAATCTTATGACAGGGTGAGTTGGTATTTTCTTAGGCTGTTGTTGATTCAATTTGGATTGAAGTGGGAAGTAGCTCAGTGGATAATGGGACGTGTTACTAGTTCAAATTATGCAGTTTTGGTCAATGGTGTTCCAACATGTTTTTTTTAAGGGAAAAGAGGATTAATACAAGGCTGCCCATTATCCCCTTTACCGTTCCTTTTGGTCGTGGAGGCTTTCAGTAGGATGATAAAAAAATCTTTCCTTGAAGGTAAATTATATGTTCTGAAAGTAGGAAAAGGAGTTGCATTAACACATCTGTTGTTCAGGGATGATGTGTTCATTCTTGGGATTGACTCTTTTGAAGAATGGACAGTTTAAACAGATTTTAGATTTATTTTGTCAAGCTTTTGGAATGGAGGTTAACTGTCAAAAATCCGCTTTCCTATACAACAATCTGGAATCTTACAGGCTATCCAGCTTTGAAGATTTGTTCGGGATTCCTTTATTTCCCTTAGAAAATGGTTTGAGGTACCTTGGTTTCAATTTGAAGCTAAATGATTATAGGGTTGTAGACTAGATATGGTTGGTTCAAAAGTTGGAGAAAAAGTTAGGACACTGGACCTTCTGATGGCTTTCTATGGGTGGTAAACTGGTATTGCTAAATTCTGCTCTTCAAAATCTACCAGTCTATTGGCTTACTTTGGCAAAAGTTACAGGAAAAATTCTTACTTCCTTTAGGCAAATCTGTTCAAACTTTCTATGGTAATGATTAAAGAAGCCCTCATGTTATCATCTTGCTAGTTGGGACTTGATAAGAAAACCACAATCCTATGATGGTTGGGGCATTCGTAATATCAACACGTTTGCAAGAGCATTGGCTACAGAGTCTTTGTGGCGTGCTCTTTTTGGAACTAGCATGTGGAGTAAAGTTATATGAAGAAATATTTAAAAGGCATGGATTTGGTTTTCTGGTTACGTCTACAACAATCCCATGCTCTCTTGGCTTCAAATTTCTGGAGAAACCTTTTGGACCCTCCGCCTCTTCTTAAGAATTGGTTGGCTCAGTCTATAGGGAATGACAAGTGTGTATTAGTTGGGAAAGACCCTTTTATTGGATGCGGATCCTCATATAAATTATCTCCAGATCTGCTAGCACATCTGTCTTCTATGCAGAGTTACACTATTGCTCACATATCACATTCTTCACAATACAATATTTTGGGTTCTCATGATTGCTTGGATGCTTCAGATTTGAATATGGAGGGATCTCTTGCACTGGGATGGAGGAATTATATAATGAATCTAAGAAGGAATGGTGTCGTCCTTAAGGAGGTAGGCGACTCTCTTGTTTGTTCTTGGAATCATGCATTTGGCACTATCTCGACAAAGATGGCCTACAAAGCATTAGTTTCACAGCATTGTTCCATGGCTTCAGTCTGGTGGTATCGAGCAATTTGGAAAGTGAAAGCTCCATTAAAACAAATACTATTTGTCTGACTTTGTTTGAATGATCGAATTCTTATTGGTGTCAATTATCGAAAAAGAGGTGGCATAGGACTCTCAGTTTGTCCTTTATGTCTCAATAATGAGGAATCTACCGAGCACTTATTGATCTCTTGTGAAGTATCTCAACATATATGGCACAGGGTTTGTGGGCTTCTCAAACTTTCTGATTCATGGTCTAAAATGAATATGAGCAAGAATATTTTACAATGGTTTCTCACCTTTCCACATCACAGAGTTGTTCCTTTTGTAGTTCTATGGTGAATTTGGTGTTACGGGAACAAAATCCTTTTCGAAGATTGCTCTAGGAATGAACATGCTCTATGTCTCATAATTGTGTATGCTATTAAAGAGATTCCAAGTGACTATACAGATTCTCCATATGATTTGCTTCGTAATCCTATATATTTTGATCAGAGGCAGATTGGATTTTTCGATGGTGCTACTGCAAGAGGTGAATGTGGTGTTGGTATAGTATTAAGGTTGAATGGGTCTCATTACTACAAACTACTTCTAGCTATTGATCCTGGCCGTAACATTAAAGCTGAACTTCTTGGCCTTTGGGGACTTTTATCCTTTGCCTCTTATCTTCACATCTCTGAGATTATGGTGGCTGGGGATTCAAACACTGTTCTTGATTGGTTTGAGGGATCTCGGCTTCATATTCGCTCTCCTTGCCTGGAAGCATAAAATTTTGGAGCTAAAACATTAATTCAACTGGATCCAAGTTTTCATGTCCATCGTCTATTCAATACCTTTGACAGATTCTCTATCAAAGTAAGCTTTGGGTAAAGGTGTTGGGTGGTTACGTTTTGAAGAGTTATGTCCTAACGAATCGACCAACTCTAGTTCTCTTTTTGTCTTTTAGTAATTCTTGTATAGTCACTACATAACTTTAAGAATATTTAGTCACTACATCCTTTTGTCTTTTGAAGAATATTTAGTGCTGTGTATCTCTAAATAACTTTAATACTCTTTAGGTTGAGTTTTACAATGCTAATTGTTCGAGATGAACAAAAGGGGTCATAAACGTCTCTTACAACACGCAAATTCAACAGCGGAGGCGCGTCTCCTTCGACCATGTGTGGAGCCTCACAAACTATGTGTTAACATATTTTCTATGAAATTTTCAGTCGCGCCCGTACATACTCGAGGTCAAACCAGGTGCCGGATAGTTGGAAAACCGACGAGACAGCTGGCGCCCGTGGTTTGACTGCTGCTGAGACGACGCGTGCCGCTGACAACCTCCGCGTACGTGCGTCTTCAACGTGATAAACGCTCTCCGGCCTTAACCCTGGTTGATGTCGAGGGCTCAAGACTAACCACGGTTAAGATGCTTTGAACCCGGCTTAGTATATAGCACGGGTACCAATGGAGCCTTACATATTCGTAGTCTCGGCTCCCCAGTTCATGAATCGTCGGTGAACTCTCAGCAGAAATCTGGTCTTAATAGCTCTGTTAGGTTTTTGATTTCAAGATGTTACTACGTAGTTCGTCTACTCCTGCGCTGAATTCTCTCATCGGGATTCAACCAAAATCAGAATTGAATTCGTGCAGATCTGTTCAGTTTACCCAAGTGCTTGTTGCGGGCAATGGCGATGGCAAGTGGGTTCATCATGATTTACAGCCCAGATTCGTAAGGATTGCGTCTGAAACTGATTTACATAACCCCTTATCATCTAATGGTAGTCCAAGCGGGCTGGGGTTA